>JASANF010007594.1:0-14254 GCA_030248245.1 Trissonchulus sp. WLG1_4
CTTAAGGTGGTAGTTTCGTATATGCGGTTTTTGTCGCGATTCGCTCGAACCACCAGCTAACTTTATGAAATTTGGCACACGTATGAGGCACTTTTAGGCCAACATATGGGCGATTTATAGGCTCTTCATATTCAGTTACACTATAGTTATTACAAAAAAAGTAGTGTTTTTGACATTTTTTGGCTATTTTTACAATATTTCGTGATTTTTAAATAACTTTTTCTCAAAAACAGTATTGATTTTCACTAAATTAAAAAAAAGGAATCTAGATATTTTACTTAAGATCAGTTTGGAACGTTAAAACGCATATTTAACTGAAACTGTTTTCAGGAAATTGACACTTTCTGAATAAAACTCTTTTTTCATTTTAAAATGATGTGATGTAAAATTTAAGCTGCGCATATCTTCAAAACTCGGCACCAAACTAGATAAAGTTGTACTACAGTGTTGTGTCAAAACTCATGTTACCAACTGTTACATAACCAGGGTTATGAGCTCTGAAGTGTATCACCCCCATTTTTGACAAAAAACGCTCGTAAATACGTGACAAGACGTGATGTTCTATATTCGTTTTACCTAGCTTCCGTATTGTCGTTTGAATGTATTAGCGATCATATTGAAAGACCATAGGTCACTTTAGACTATGGTGGTTGAATTTATTGCCATGGTTGCCATGGCAACGCATACACGTTCATTACACTAAACAAGCGTCATGTACTCGAAAGTGTCAATTTTCTGATTATGTGTGCAGTCTATATTCATAATATTTAACCAAAATTAAGAAAACTAAAATGTCTAGGTTCCTTTTTTTGCAATTTTTGATAGGCATTGTAGTTTTTGTTTTCTCAAGCCATAAAGTTTTACAAAGTTCAAAAAAGTTCTATTTTGAAGCTTAGATTTGAAATACTGAAGCAACGTGATGACTTATCCAAATGAAACTATGCATGAATTGAGACACCTAGAAGTAAATTTAGACTAAATTGGAATTAAACTTCATCAAATCATATTCTTTCCAAAATGAAATATAAAGCAAAAACTTGAAAAAATGCCGAATTTGAGATATTTCACAGCGTACTTTGGACAAACTGTTAAAATTGTTAACAAAACAAATACATGTGCTTATGCTCTATTTCTTTGTCTATGAAATGCAAAAAACCGCTTATAAATAGCTTCTAAAACAACCGACTAACAGCTCATCAAAAAAAGCTGCATATACGATACTACCACCTTAAGCTGCTCTTTTATTTTAGCTCGTTTAGTCCGATTTTGAGATTTTCCATGGCTAAAGGCCTATTCACACAGGGCTCATTTTGCTGCATGGCGTACGCCATGGCGCATGAGAGGGCGCATGAGCGGGCGCACACGCACACTTGCCTACTGCATTCTGTGCATTGTGTGCATTGTGTGAGCGAGTGCATTCTGTTTTCACACAGCCTGCTGCATTATTTCACACAATGCAGTAGGCAAGTGTGCGTGTGCGCCCGCTCATGCGCCCGCTCATGCGCCCGCTCATGCGCCCTCTCATGCGCCCGCTCATGCGCCCTCGTGTGAATAGGCCTTTATCTCAGACTATAATAAGTCCAGTCCGTTAAGGGGGTAATTGCGTTTGTAGGTGTTTTTTTGGAAAGCTATAGCTCAGAATTTACAAATCCAAATCACAAGCGGTCTTTTGCATTAAGTAGAACAGTATTTTACCTAAATGTATGCCATGAACTGAAACGTAGCCTTTGATTTTGTTTCCAGTACAATTGGCTAAAGAAACCTCCTTTCCAAAATATTAGAATTTTTTACAAAAACTTTGCGCCACAGCTATGAATCATACAATTACCTGCTGGGGCTGAAAGTTGGTAAATTTTATGACATGTTTAAAATCCCTAGGCATGTCCCCCACTTTTTTAATAACTAGTCAATTTACTGAGAAAATAGCTGAAAAGCAAACGCACCGAAAATTTAAAATATTTTCTTGTAATTGAAGCCGTCTAAAACTGTCCACCGGTGAAATTTCGAAAAAGTGAGAGACATTCCTGGAGATTTTGACCTTTACATTTACTGTGCCAAAAATTCGTGTTCAGACATCAATTGTAACCTAAGTTCTGTGGGCGCAGAGTTTACATAGAAATCACAAAAACATTGAAAACGCAACTACCACCTTAAATGCATTAAAAACGTGAACCCTTAAACGTATTTGCTGCAGTTAACCGTCAATTATTCCTGTTTTGCAGAGTCACGCCGCGGAAGCAGTAAGTATCTACACCATCTGACGGGTGTGGGAAGTGGGCCGGGCTCTCATGGCGTGAAACCCTCGTTGCAAAGTTTGGAAATTCTTCTCCAGCCCATTCGCGAATCCACTGATCACGCCAGTCAGAAATTGTCCTCGCTAAATTACCGGGTAGACGCTCTGGCAGCTCAGCGGCAGAGCGGACAGACTTTCCTGGAAGTCTCCTTTACGCAAATCCTATTGGCTGTTTCTGTATTCATTGCAATGCAAGCTGTGCTCATTTTTCTGTATCGACGAGGTTACTGTTTGTAATCAATTGTATTGTACTGTATTTTTTGCTGCGATTCGCGATTACCTATTGACGTTGTAGGTGTAGCTATAGTTTGCATTGCATCCTACATAGTCACGAACTTGAATTTTTTGTCTGTTAGTGATTTAGTTCAGACCAAAACGGTGGAATGCATAAAGGCAGTCTTAGCTCAGTCTTGCCAGACGCAGTCTAAGGGCAACGTTTTAACCTGTGAAATACGTGTAGAATTTTTCGTTACGATGTTCTAAATTACTGAAAAAGAACGCCGTAGACTGATTTCAACGTAGGACTGCCTTTATGGACTGACCCAAAGGGTGGATTTCTCCACGATGGTTTTTAAAAACCATGGTTTTACGCACGTGTGCATATGATTTGCACATAATTTCATTACGAAATATCGCATGATTCGTTACGAATTTAGTAGATTTTCTAAAACCACGGTTTTTGCTTAAGGCCGATTCACACGGTGCGTTTTTGCCGCTGCGATTTTGACGCAAAACGCAAGCCGCAGGGTGTCGCAAGCGAAACGCACCGTCTGAACAAGCTTTGCGGCCTTAGTGCGTCTCGCAGGTCAGTTTGCTGCGTCTTTACTGTTTCGAAAAAATGACAAATTGGTCCGCGAAGTTTGTTTATGCCAACACGTCCGCAGCATCAAAACGCAATGAAATCGCAGGTCGAATAGCAGTCTGGCGTTTAAAACGCTGCGGCAAAATCAAGACGCAGGCATTCCGCACTAAAAACGCTGCGTCTGTTCAGACATTGCGTTTTGCGTGCGGCAAGCTGCGTTTTGCCGCAGCGACAAAAACGCTGCGGCAAAATCGCAGTAAAAACGCACCGTGTGAATCGGCCTTTAGTTGAAATTTCAGCAGAATAAAAACCTGCTATGCTGCAGGTTTGAAATTTAAACTGAGGAAAAACCATGGTTTTTGAAAATTTACGAAATTCGTAACGAGTCAGGCGATATTTCGTAATGAAATTATGTGCAAATCACCAAATCAAAACGTACGTAAAACCATGGTTTTTAAAAACCACCTTGGTGAAATGCACCCAAAGAGTTTTAGTCTGAAATTTTCAACACAAAATGATTTGAAAACTAAAGAGATGGCTGTTTTGCAGTCATACTTACCGTTTCCGAGATGACTGCCAATACAAATCACGGTGTTTTTGTTCGTTAGTGGACAAGAATGATTGGGATATATTGAGCTGTCTGTAGATTCAAAAAACTGTCGTGGTAACGTTGTTAGATCGTGAATTGTAGCCTCTATTTTTTGTTTTTTTTTATTTTGTACTGTTTTACATGATGAATTTTGATGCATGTGTACGTGCGTACAGCAGGGTTTTTTTTCAAAATCGGCACTGGTGTGCAGTGACTTTTTATATATATATATATATATATATATATATATATATATATATATATATATATATATACAATAAAATTATAAAAATGTAGCAAATCTTGTACGCTGACTTACGCACGTACACATGCATCAAAATTCATCATGTAAAACAGTACAAAATAAAAAAAAACAAAAAATAGAGGCTACAATTCACGATCTAACAACGTTACCACGACAGTTTTTTGAATCTACAGACAGCTCAATATATCCCAATCATTCTTGTCCACTAACGAACAAAAACACCGTGATTTGTATTGGCAGTCATCTCGGAAACGGTAAGTATGACTGCAAAACTGCCATCTCTTTAGTTTTCAAATCATTTTGTGTTGAAAATTTCAGACTAAAACTCTTTGGGTGCATTTCACCAAGGTGGTTTTTAAAAACCATGGTTTTACGTACGTTTTGATTTGGTGATTTGCACATAATTTCATTACGAAATATCGCCTGACTCGTTACGAATTTCGTAAATTTTCAAAAACCATGGTTTTTCCTCAGTTTAAATTTCAAACCTGCAGCATAGCAGGTTTTTATTCTGCTGAAATTTCAACTAAGCAAAAACCGTGGTTTTAGAAAATCTACTAAATTCGTAACGAATCATGCGATATTTCGTAATGAAATTATGTGCAAATCATATGCACACGTGCGTAAAACCATGGTTTTTAAAAACCATCGTGGAGAAATCCACCCTTTGGGTCAGTCCATAAAGGCAGTCCTACGTTGAAATCAGTCTACGGCGTTCTTTTTCAGTAATTTAGAACATCGTAACGAAAAATTCTACACGTATTTCACAGGTTAAAACGTTGCCCTTAGACTGCGTCTGGCAAGACTGAGCTAAGACTGCCTTTATGCATTCCACCGTTTTGGTCTGAACTAAATCACTAACAGACAAAAAATTCAAGTTCGTGACTATGTAGGATGCAATGCAAACTATAGCTACACCTACAACGTCAATAGGTAATCGCGAATCGCAGCAAAAAATACAGTACAATACAATTGATTACAAACAGTAACCTCGTCGATACAGAAAAATGAGCACAGCTTGCATTGCAATGAATACAGAAACAGCCAATAGGATTTGCGTAAAGGAGACTTCCAGGAAAGTCTGTCCGCTCTGCCGCTGAGCTGCCAGAGCGTCTACCCGGTAATTTAGCGAGGACAATTTCTGACTGGCGTGATCAGTGGATTCGCGAATGGGCTGGAGAAGAATTTCCAAACTTTGCAACGAGGGTTTCACGCCATGAGAGCCCGGCCCACTTCCCACACCCGTCAGATGGTGTAGATACTTACTGCTTCCGCGGCGTGACTCTGCAAAACAGGAATAATTGACGGTTAACTGCAGCAAATACGTTTAAGGGTTCACGTTTTTAATGCATTTAAGGTGGTAGTTGCGTTTTCAATGTTTTTGTGATTTCTATGTAAACTTTGCGCCCACAGAACTCAAGTTACAATTGATGTCTGAACACGAATTTTTGGCACAGTAAATGTAAAGGTCAAAATCTCCAGGAATGTCTCTCACTTTTTCGAAATTTCACCGGTGGACAGTTTTAGACGGCTTCAATTACAAGAAAATATTTTAAATTTTCGGTGCGTTTGCTTTTCAGCTATTTTCTCAGTAAATTGACTAGTTATTAAAAAAGTGGGGGACATGCCTAGGGATTTTAAACATGTCATAAAATTTACCAACTTTCAGCCCCAGCAGGTAATTGTATGATTCATAGCTGTGGCGCAAAGTTTTTGTAAAAAATTCTAATATTTTGGAAAGGAGGTTTCTTTAGCCAATTGTACTGGAAACAAAATCAAAGGCTACGTTTCAGTTCATGGCATACATTTAGGTAAAATACTGTTCTACTTAATGCAAAAGACCGCTTGTGATTTGGATTTGTAAATTCTGAGCTATAGCTTTCCAAAAAAACACCTACAAACGCAATTACCCCCTTAACGGACTGGACTTATTATAGTCTGAGATAAAGGCCTATTCACACGAGGGCGCATGAGCGGGCGCATGAGAGGGCGCATGAGCGGGCGCATGAGCGGGCGCACACGCACACTTGCCTACTGCATTGTGTGAAATAATGCAGCAGGCTGTGTGAAAACAGAATGCACTCGCTCACACAATGCACACAATGCACAGAATGCAGTAGGCAAGTGTGCGTGTGCGCCCGCTCATGCGCCCTCTCATGCGCCATGGCGTACGCCATGCAGCAAAATGAGCCCTGTGTGAATAGGCCTTTAGCCATGGAAAATCTCAAAATCGGACTAAACGAGCTAAAATAAAAGAGCAGCTTAAGGTGGTAGTATCGTATATGCAGCTTTTTTTGATGAGCTGTTAGTCGGTTGTTTTAGAAGCTATTTATAAGCGGTTTTTTGCATTTCATAGACAAAGAAATAGAGCATAAGCACATGTATTTGTTTTGTTAACAATTTTAACAGTTTGTCCAAAGTACGCTGTGAAATATCTCAAATTCGGCATTTTTTCAAGTTTTTGCTTTATATTTCATTTTGGAAAGAATATGATTTGATGAAGTTTAATTCCAATTTAGTCTAAATTTACTTCTAGGTGTCTCAATTCATGCATAGTTTCATTTGGATAAGTCATCACGTTGCTTCAGTATTTCAAATCTAAGCTTCAAAAATAGAACTTTTTTGAACTTTGTAAAACTTTATGGCTTGAGAAAACAAAAACTACAATGCCTATCAAAAATTGCAAAAAAAGGAACCTAGACATTTTAGTTTTCTTAATTTTGGTTAAATATTATGAATATAGACTGCACACATAATCAGAAAATTGACACTTTCGAGTACATGACGCTTGTTTAGTGTAATGAACGTGTATGCGTTGCCATGGCAACCATGGCAATAAATTCAACCACCATAGTCTAAAGTGACCTATGGTCTTTCAATATGATCGCTAATACATTCAAACGACAATACGGAAGCTAGGTAAAACGAATATAGAACATCACGTCTTGTCACGTATTTACGAGCGTTTTTTGTCAAAAATGGGGGTGATACACTTCAGAGCTCATAACCCTGGTTATGTAACAGTTGGTAACATGAGTTTTGACACAACACTGTAGTACAACTTTATCTAGTTTGGTGCCGAGTTTTGAAGATATGCGCAGCTTAAATTTTACATCACATCATTTTAAAGTGAAAATCGGAGTTGAATTCAGAAAGTGTCAATTTTCTGAAAACAGTTTCAGTTAAATATGCGTTTTAACGTTCCAAACTGATCTTAAGTAAAATATCTAGATTCCTTTTTTTTAATTTAGTGAAAATCAATACTGTTTTTGAGAAAAAGTTATTTAAAAATCACGAAATATTGTAAAAATAGCCAAAAAATGTCAAAAACACTACTTTTTTTGTAATAACTATAGTGTAACTGAATATGAAGAGCCTATAAATCGCCCATATGTTGGCCTAAAAGTGCCTCATACGTGTGCCAAATTTCATAAAGTTAGCTGGTGGTTCGAGCGAATCGCGACAAAAACCGCATATACGAAACTACCACCTTAAGCTCAAACCCATTCCTAAACAACCCATTGGACTCAACGTATTTAACATGAACGATTAACATCGGTGTGCATAGTTAAGTTGATTTTGTCTACTAAAAAGCAGCGCGCTAAAAGTTCAGTCCGTTTAACTCGAAGATTATGGAATGGCATTTTGAAGCATAACTGTTTTTGCTGTATAGTCCGAGCCGATTAAAACTAAACCTTTAATCCGGTAAAGGAATGGGCCCTACCTAACTTGAGTCTACGCTGCAGCTAAACCCCGGTCAAATCAATATCGTTAAATACCGCATCCCAGTTGAAGGTTCCGTTCAGATCCCAGTTCAGGTCAAGTCTGAATCTAAGCCGAAGCTATACAAGTTTAAGCTTATCCTCAACTAAACCGATTAGCCGCAGGTCGTCTAAATTAAGGCTGGGCACGATTACACGCAACGGACTGTGTACACGCTTAGGGTGTACACGGTTAGAAAGTCACCAGCCGCGAATACTTAGCGATTGCGGACTACACACGTTTAGGGTCAGTAACCGCAGATTTTTTGACGGTGACCGGTTACTCTAAACGGATTGTGCAACCAGTTACTTTAAACAGGATATTGCCATATCGTTTTAAAGGTTGTTGTAAGTCGTATAATAACCGCAAATGTATAAATCATGTCCATCCGTGTAACCGTTTATCTGATACTTATTGTTAACACCGATAGTCTACTTGTGTTGGGATAGTGAACGTGTAAACAGTTATATACACGGATACACAGATAATTCGGGAGTATATATACGCGAATAATAGCAGTATTGAAAGTTATTGTCTCAGAACAAAAAAGAAAATGTTATCATTTTCTACAAATAAAATTCTGCCCAACAAATACATTCAGAAAAAATTATTTGGATATTTAAATCTCAGAAACAAACACATAAGGGGAAACGTCCATACAATTTTATAGAACAAAATGCAGCTCACATCACGCCATACAGACATACAAGGCCTCTAATATATGGTGAATATTATAATGCTGCCATACGCCAAACAAAACCACGTAAGCAAAGCAGTATATTACCAAGAGTACATAATAGCGTCTCAATCTTATAGAAGAAGTGAGTGGTGCACTCTCCAGCCTGTCTGTGTTATAGTGCGGGCAGATGCGCTCGTTGTCTTTGGCCACCAGTTCAAGTTTTTCTAAAAAGTATATGGCCAATCAGAAACAAACACCCTTCTCTTCTGATTGGCCAGACGCCTGTGCCAGAGATGCACAGCAGCAATAAACGAGAGGGGAGTGCCCGACCCCCGATGGAGGGGCGGGGGTTGTCCTCGTTTTTTTCTCCGGCGACAGCCCGAAAAATTTCGCAGTTTTTCAATTATTTTTAACTCATTTTTGGGGAACATTTTTGACCAAATTTTTGCGAGTTTTTGATTTTTTACTCAAGTTTAGTGCAGTATTTCGGCTCTCAGAAGCAGAGTTGGGGGAGGGGGCGAGGGGCGGGTGCCTGCTCTCTGAGGGGGGGGAGGCGCTGGCCCCCCTGAGGAAGGCGTAGATACCCTCCCTATGCGCATCTATGCTGTGCGCGTAGTCCAATCAGCACTCAGGCGGCCATTGCAACCAATCTGGCCGGTTCCGCCTGAGCAATCCGCTGATTTGAGCACGTGCGCAGCAGTTCGCTTCTGATTAACCGTATACTTGTTTAAAAAAAACTTAAACAAGCAGGGCGATTTCGACGAGCACATCTGCTCTCGTTCTATCATAGGCAGGCATCACAGGATCTCACTCTTCTTCTATAAAAGCAAGACAACATGACGTACTCTTGATATTATGAATGGACTATTAGTGACTTACTCCCATACAGACTACCAAGAGTATCGAAAAGATTTTTGCCCACTGAGACTGCTAGAACGAATCAGGAAGAGGTTTCTAAAAAACGTATGCTGTGGCCTCCGTCTCAGCTTATTTTAACGAAATTGAAAAACACACCTGACATTCGCGCACCGTAAAATATTATTCGTTTACAACACTTCCACTGCATTCTCACTCCCAATTTCAAAAGCAAAACAGTTACTCGAAGTTTTTAGTTCCAGTTTATGGTTTTTACTCAATCACATCATGCATCACTTTGTTCAAGCATTCAAAACGCCAACTATACAGAAAACCATATAAACTATTGTAACGCTTCAATAATCAATAGTATAACTACTGAGTACTGACTTATAATATTATACGATTATATCCCCCTTGCCTTTTTCTGAAACTCCCCCACAAAAACTATGCCAGCTCCATAATAAAAACCAGTAGACTTATGCTTACCCTATCCCATCCTATGCTTACCCTATCCCATCCTATGCTTACCCTATCCCATCTCCCCACCCTCTTTTCGTCAGCCTCTTTTGTCCCCCCCTGTGCTTCGCTATTTTTCGTGGCCCCCCCCCCCCTGGCTTCCTGTCGTGCTTCTGTTTTCCTTGCTTTCCCCCTCCTTTCCTTGCGTCGCCCCCGCCCCCCCCCCTGCCCCCTAGCTCCGGCCGCGCACCCCCGCCCTCGCCTCGCCGCCCCCTCCCGCTGCTTCCCCTCCGCGCCAGCTTCTTCCCTTCCATGTCTACGCGACGCGCCGCTCAGACGCCACGCCGTCCCTATGCTCGGCCCTGGTCCCCGTCGCGCCTGTCTTCACGTACCTCGTACTCTAGGACAGTACGTATGTTCTGAGTAGGCACAGAGGTCGGGCCAGGCCGTATCCTACTGTAGAGACTCCCCTGCTGCTGTTCACCCATGCCAATTCGCGCAGAGTGATACACAAGCACACGGATAAACACCTCCTCTCATCTATGCTATGTCTTATTATTGTTACTATTAGCATGAATAAGTACTATATATATTACCTTCACTACTAAGGAATATATTCACGATAATTATGAATAAATTCGACTATCTGAATCTACAGCATTTCTATTCATTACTTAATTATTTCATAATAATCTATACTTATGTAGTAATTATATAATTTAATCCTATACTATAATCTATAAGAGACTATTATATAGCTTTAATTGTTTAGTATACTACTTTATATCCTCTGTCCTTTTTACTATCTATTAGCTGTAGACATTTCTCTTCGACCTACTAGTTCCTTCAGCTTTCGCTCCTGCTCCCCCTCGCCCCTCCCTCTTAGCGCTCCACTCCGCTTTTCCCCCTCCCGCTGTATGTATACACCGAGCACCACGCTGACTTTCTTAGAAGCTACCCCTATCACTACGACTTACTTTCCGATTAGTAACCCGCCACGCTATCCTACCCCTCCCCCCCAAACTATCTGTTATTTACTCCACCATACTGCACTTCGAGCACAGCCGACTTAGCCGATCTAAGAGAAATTACTACTATCTATTACGTATATAGCTCTACACAAGCTTATACCCAAGATGACGATAGGCATATTATGACAGCGAAACAGCATATGCCTCATTCGGATAGCACAGATATGATATGACACAGGCATAGGATGGTATGGTAGCATATATAAATAGGTTATGCAACTATATGAAACCAATCATAGCCTTTACTATTTTAAACCTATTAAATACAGGAAATATATAGATAGAATAGGGAATTCTTAGCATTCATATAACAAGCAAAAATACTAGTTTCAATCAAAAACTAACACGAGAAACTCAGCTCAAACAAACAAAGAGAAAATATAAAAAAAAAAAAAAAACAAAAAAAAAAAACCAAATCAACATTATCCACAAAAATCATACATATAAAAATAATATAAAAAAAACAAAAAAAACAAATAATAATTGAAACAAACACTTATATCATAACAACACAAAAAAAAGAAAAATATATATATCACAAACATCACAAAACAAAAATAAAAACAAAAAAAAAAAAAAAAAAAACCAATATAAAATAATACAAAATATATTACATAAACACACTATATATAAAATTATAAAATCAATCAAACACAATAAAAAGAATACAAAGAATTACAACCTGAGACACATATAAAAAAACAAACAAAAAAAAAAATTATAATAAAATATAAAAAAACAATATATACATATATATAAACAATACAAAAAAACAAAACAATAAAAAAAAACAAAAAAAAAAAAAAATTCTAAGAAACATACAACAAAACAAAAAAAAAAAAAAACAAAACAACAAAAACAAAAAAAAAAAAATAAAAAAAATAAAAAAAAATAAATATAAAAAAACAACAACAACAAACAAATAAATATATCAAAAAAACAACATATAAAAAATAGAATTTTAAAATAAAATTCATAAACAAAACACACATATATATATAACACAACAAAAACAACAAAAAAAAATAAAAAAACAAAAAAATATCAACAAAAATCAAACAATAAAAAAAAAAAACAAAAAAAAAAAAAAAATAAAAAAAAATAAAAAAGATGGGATAGGGTAAGCATAGGATGGGATAGGGTAAGCATAGGATGGGATAGGGTAAGCATAGGATGGGATAGGGTAAGCATAGGATGGGATAGGGTAAGCATAGGATGGGATAGGGTAAGCATAGGATGGGATAGGGTAAGCATAAGTCTACTGGTTTTTATTATGGAGCTGGCATAGTTTTTGTGGGGGAGTTTCAGAAAAAGGCAAGGGGGATGTAATCGTATAATATTATAAGTCAGTACTAAGTAGTTATACTATTGATTATTGAAGCGTTACAATAGTTTATATGGTTTTCTGTATAGTTGGCGTTTTGAATGCTTGAACAAAGTGATGCATGATGTGACGGAGTAAAAACCATAAACTGGAACTAAAAACTTCAAGTAACTGTTTTGCTTTTGAAATTGGCAGTGAGAATGCAGTGGAAGTGTTTTACCTGAACGATTTTCTTCTGTTGTAAACGAATAATATTTTACGGTGCGCGAATGTCAGGTGTGTTTTTCAATTTCGTTAAAATAAGCTGAGACGGAGGCCACAGCATACGTTTTTTAGAAACCTCTTCCTGATTCGTTCTAGCAGTCTCAGTGGGCAAAAATCTTTTCGATACTCTTGGTAGTCTGTATGGGAGTAAGTCACTAATAGTCCATTCATAATATCAAGAGTACGTCATGTCGTCTTGCTTTTATAGAAGAAGAGTGAGATCCTGTGATGCCTGCCTATGATAGAACGAGAGCAGATGTGCTCGTCGAAATCGCCCTGCTTGTTTAAGTTTTTTTAAACAAGTATACGGTTAATCAGAAGCGAACTGCTGCGCACGTGCTCAAATCAGCGGATTGCTCAGGCGGAACCGGCCAGATTGGTTGCAATGGCCGCCTGAGTGCTGATTGGACTACGCGCACAGCATAGATGCGCATAGGGAGGGTATCTACGCCTTCCTCAGGGGGGCCTCCCCCCCTCAGAGAGCAGGCACCCGCCCCTCGCCCCCTCCCCCAACTCTGCTTCTGATGGCCGAAATACTGCACTAAACTTGAGTAAAAAATCAAAAACTCGCAAAAATTTGGTCAAAAATGTGCCCCAAAAATGAGTCAAAAATAATTGAAAAACTGCGAAATTTTTCGGGCTGTCGCCGGAGAAAAAAACGAGGACAACCCCCGCCCCTCCATCGGGGGTCGGGCACTCCCCTCTCGTCTATTGCTGCTGTGCATCTCTGGCACAGGCGTCTGGCCAATCAGAAGAGAAGGGTGTTTGTTTCTGATTGGCCATATACTTTTTAGAAAAACTTGAACAGGTGGCCAAAGACAACGAGCGCATCTGCCCGCACTATAACACAGACAGGCTGGAGAGTGCACCACACTCACTTCTTCTATAAGATTGAGACGCTATTATGTACTCTTGGTAATATACTGCTTTGCTTACGTGGTTTTGTTTGGCGTATGGCAGCATTATAATATTCACCATATATTAGAGGCCTTGTATGTCTGTATGGCGTGATGTGAGCTGCATTTTGTTCTATAAAATTGTATGGACGTTGCCCCTTATGTGTTTGTTTCTGAGATTTAAATATCCAAATAATTTTTTCTGAACGTATTTGTTGGGCAGAATTTCATTTGTAGAAAATGATAACATTTTCTTTTTTGTTCTGAGACAATAACTTTCAATACTGCTATTATTCGCGTATATATACTCCCGAATTATCTGTGTATCCGTGTATATAACTGTTTACACGTTCACTATCCCAACACAGGTAGACTATCGGTTACACGGATGGACATGATTTATACATTTGCGGTTATTATACGACTTACAACAACCTTTAAAACGATATGGCAATATCCTGTTTAAAGTAACTGGTTGCACAATCCGTTTAGAGTAACCGGTCACCGTCAAAAAATCTGCGGTTACTGACCCTAAACGTGTGCAGTCCGCAATCGCTAAGTATTCGCGGCTAGTGACTTTCTAACCGTGTACACCCTAAGCGTGTACACAGTCCGTTGCGTGTAATCGTGCCCAGCCTTAATTTAGACGACCTGCGGCTAATCGGTTTAGTTGAGGATAAGCTTAAACTTGTATAGCTTCGGCTTAGATGCAGACTTGACCTGAACTGGGATCTGAACGGAACCTTCAACTGGGATGCGGTATTTAACGATATTGATTTGACCGGGGTTTAGCTGCAGCGTAGACTCAAGTTAGGTAGGGCCCATTCCTTTACCGGATTAAAGGTTTAGTTTTAATCGGCTCGGACTATACAGCAAAAACAGTTATGCTTCAAAATGCCATTCCATAATCTTCGAGTTAAACGGACTGAACTTTTAGCGCGCTGCTTTTTAGTAGACAAAATCAACTTAACTATGCACACCGATGTTAATCGTTCATGTTAAATACGTTGAGTCCAATGGGTTGTTTAGGAATGG
>JASANF010007596.1:0-10506 GCA_030248245.1 Trissonchulus sp. WLG1_4
AATAGTTTCAGTCTCAATTAAAATGATGAAAGAGATAAATCAGATGAAATGAAACTGCTTCTATCAAAGCTATAGTGAAACCAAACAACCTATAATAGAGTTAAATATATGTAAGCAAATCATATGTAAGCATAAAAATTAGACTACATTAACTAAAAATGATAATTTTTCAGGTCCATGTCATGACACACAACGATTTCTACGACTTGAAAACACTCTCACGTGGGCTGCTGGGAACCTGTCGAGTGAAATGGCGTGAAGTCAAGGTCATGAAATTGGAAAAAGCTGATCCATACAATATACACGTAAGAGCCTAAAAGTTAAAAATATCCAAAGATGATTAAAATTAAGTTTTAAATTTGAACTGAAATTAAAAATTACGATTACATGAAAATTTCTGTCACAATTACTTTTGATAAGAAAAATAAAATTATTTTAGTCAAATTAGTCAATAAAAAAGTTATATTAGTCAAAAATATTCTTTTCAGGTCAAGTACAATTACGAGGATGGTTTCCAGTCACTGCGCGTGAAGCCAGTTCGCGAGCTTCGGGATATCTAACTCCACTTTATGATCACCAGTTGCCAGTCTTGTTGCTAAAAAAAGATGACCTGATGACGCTGCTGGACCGGGGGGCCATTCCACACATGTATCGTGGTTTCTACGAGGACTTGCAAACGTCGGAAACCGTGACTGACCGTCTGCCGGTTCCGTCGATTGAGGATACTAACTGACGAAATGCCTTGGATGATGATACTGAACAGACATTTTGGAAGGAGACGCTTAGGCAAAAGTGGGCCAAGATGAGGGCCCAATAGTGTTTTGTTTCAACTAGAAAATGATGAAATTGTAGGCTACTGCGGAAGTGGAGTTGATAAGTGCTTAAGTGCTGATAAGTGCTTAAGTGCAAAACAAACCAATACTAAACTTTTGCCTAAGCGTGTTGCTCGTCACAACGTAGTGAAATAGTCTTGTAATTCTGTATCAGGTAGTGAAAATGCGCACATACGTGGTTAATAATGTCAAAATTACGGAAAGGTCCACTTAGTCGATTGCTGAAGTGGTTTTGAAGTTTATTGTTTTAGCGATTTTGTCTTCTTGTAAGTGTCTTGTATTGCATAGTTAAACTGTATAGGTGGAAAGCATAAAGGTAGCTCTTACGTTAAGACCATAACCAAGGCGTTTTACTTCTGTAATATAACATCTTAACGAAAAATTCTACACCATCACAAAGCTTAGAACGTTGCCCTTAGACTGCCTTTGTGCATTCCACCCAATGTACCTCCTATTTCTGTCCAAGTTACGGAAGAGAAGCAACCCTCATTTTCTAGGGTTTTTTTAATCTAATGTCTCATTTTTACATCCTAAATGAACCTAACCAGTCAGTTTGGATAATGTAAAAAAGAGCTATAATTATCAAAGATGTTGTCGAAATGTACCCAGTGGTGTATTGATTTTTTCACTTTTGATGATGTGCCTTGATCAACAATCTTCAATAAATCATTGTTTTAATCATTTAGCCTCTTGTTCAGAATAAAATTTACGATGTTTGAAAGCCTTTCTTAGTGAATACTACTTTTTGCCTCTAACTATAATGGACAAAGCCTAATTACCTATTTGGAAGCAAAAAGTCAACTCTCCTTTATCACGTGACAGCGATCTGTCACCTTACCCTACATCGATGGTAACTATAGCAAGTTAAAGAGTGGGCACCAAGCAACATTTCGGATACGCACTATTAAGCCTTAAATAGCATCTATTAGACAGTAGCTTTAACTGAATACTTAAAACGTCCATATAACTTAAAAAAACAAAGAGTGGAGAGTGAACTTTTTGGAAATGGGCCATCTATATAGCCGCATTGCGCAATGATACTGAGAGTTACAAACACAAAGTAAAAATAATATATATACATAACACCTCCCCCTTATTTCGAATGTTCCGGGAAACCCCCCCCCCCCAGCTTACCCAGTGCACATGTGAGCAGGTGCATTCTGTGTATGCAAGCAACTAGACTAGCAGGCGTCTGATACGTTAGTGCTATGCTAAACTAATCCTGGTCAATCACCTAGTGGCATTAGAATACGCAGTATGCGGGCCAATTCTTACAAACGCATCAAACGGATTAGATTAAAATTTAGTTTTTTCCACTATTAACTAGTGACACAAAATTTATGAAGTCAAACACTATTGCCATATCTAGCAATATAGAAACATGTCCCGCTAGTGGGGTAGGAGTTCGTCCTATCTAACTGAAGTTATTAAGTAAACAAATTTTATAATCTAATCCGTTTAATCTACTTAATGCATTTTAAGAATTGACCCTGTGCGAATATAAACTTACGTCGATATCTGTGATTAGGGTAGGCAGTTGGCTTGTTATTTTACCAAAAAACAATAAAAAACTGACAAGAAAATGAAAAATAAACAGACCGCAATAATACAAAATAGAAAAAAGAATGGATAATGAAAGAAAAAATCACACACAAAAAATAGAATGAAGAACTTGCAAAAAACAAAAATTATCCGGAAAATTTCCGGAAAAAACCCGGAAATTATCCGGAAAAAGCCCGGAAAAACCCGGAAATTTTCCGGAAAAAAACCGGAAATTTTCCGGAAAAAAACCGGAAATTTTCCGGAAAAAACCCGGAAATTATCCGGAAGAAGCCCCGAAATTTTCCGGAAAAAACCCGGAAATTTCCCGAAAAAAATCCCGGAAATTATGCGGAAAAAACCCGGAAATTTTCCGGAAAATTTCCGGAAATTTTCTGGAAAAAACCTGGAAATTTTCCGGAAAAAACCCGGAAATTATCCGGAAAAAACCCGGAAATTTTCCGGAAATTTTCCGGAAAAAAACCGGAAATTTTCCGGAAAAAACCCGGAAATTATCCGGAAAATTTCCGGGAAAAACCCGGAGAAAACCTGGAAATTTTCCGGAAAAAACCCGAAAAGTATCCCGAAAAAGCCCGGAAATTTTCCGGAAAAACCCGGAAATTTTCCGAAAAAAACCCGGAAATTATCCGGAAAAAACCCGGAAATTTTCCGGAAAAAAACCCGGAAATTTTCCGGAAAAAACCCGGAAACTATCCGGAAAATTTCCGGAAAAAACCCGGAAATTATCCGGAAAAAGCCCGAAAATTTTCCGAAAAAACCCGGAAATTTTCCGGAAAAAACCCAAAAAAAACAGTTTGGCGTTGACCGGAAAATATCCGTAAAAAGTCCGGAAATTTTCCGGAAAGTGAGACTGGGAATCGGAAATTTTCCGGAAAATTGCCGGAAATTTTCCGGAAAAAAACCCGAAAAAAACCGGAAATTTTCCGGAAAATTTCCGGAAATTCGGCAGGGCACAAAAGAAAAAATCCGGAAAAAACCCGGAAATTTTCCGGAAATTTACCGGAAATTTTTTTTCCGGAAAATTTCCGGAAATTATCCGGAAAAAGCCCGGAAAAAACCTGGAAGTTTTCCGGAAAAAACCTGGAAATTTTCCGGAAAAAAACCGGAAATTTTCCGGAAAAAACCCGGAAATTATCCGGAAAAAGCCCGAAAAAAACCTGGAAATTTTCCGGAAAAAACCCGAAAATTATCCCGAAAAAGCCCGGAAATTTTCCGGAAAAAACCCGGAAATTTTCCGGAAAAAACCCGGAAATTTTCCGGAAAATTTCCGGAAAAAACCCGGAAATTATCCGGAAAAAGCCCGGAAAAAACCTGGAAATTTTCCGGAAAAAACCCGGAAATTTTCCGGAAAAAGTCCGGAAATTTTCCGGAAAGTGAGACTGGGAATCGGAAATTTTCCGGAAAATTGCCGGAAATTCAGCAGGGCACAAAAAAAAAATCCGGAAAAAACCCGGAAATTTTCCGGAAAAAGTCCGGAAATTTTCCGGAAAGTGAGACTGGGAATCGGAAATTTTCCGGAAAATTGCCGGAAATTCAGCAGGGCACAAAAAAAAAAATCCGGAAAAAACCCGGAAATTTTCCGGAAATTTACCGGAAATTTTTTTTCCGGAAAATTTCCGGAAATTCGGCAGGGCACAAAAGAAAAAATCCGGAAAAAACCCGGAAATTTTCCGGAAATTTACCGGAAATTTTTTTTCCGGAAAATTTCCGGAAATTATCCGGAAAAAGCCCGGAAAAAACCTGGAAGTTTTCCGGAAAAAACCTGGAAATTTTCCGGAAAAAAACCGGAAATTTTCCGGAAAAAACCCGGAAATTATCCGGAAAAAGCCCGAAAAAAACCTGGAAATTTTCCGGAAAAAACCCGAAAATTATCCCGAAAAAGCCCGGAAATTTTCCGGAAAAAACCCGGAAATTTTCCGGAAAAAACCCGGAAATTTTCCGGAAAATTTCCGGAAAAAACCCGGAAATTATCCGGAAAAAGCCCGGAAAAAACCTGGAAATTTTCCGGAAAAAACCCGGAAATTTTCCGGAAAAAGTCCGGAAATTTTCCGGAAAGTGAGACTGGGAATCGGAAATTTTCCGGAAAATTGCCGGAAATTCAGCAGGGCACAAAAAAAAAATCCGGAAAAAACCCGGAAATTTTCCGGAAAAAGTCCGGAAATTTTCCGGAAAGTGAGACTGGGAATCGGAAATTTTCCGGAAAATTGCCGGAAATTCAGCAGGGCACAAAAAAAAAAAATCCGGAAAAAACCCGGAAATTTTCCGGAAATTTACCGGAAATTTTTTTCCGGAAAATTTCCGGAAATTTTCCGGAAAAAGTTTTCCTGTGGGGGTGGGGAGAAATTCAAACTGACATTTTTTCACCGTAAAAACACGTTTTTATAGGTTTTCGCATGCGCTGAGTTCATTTTTAGCATTTTCCAGGCGAAAAAACGTTGATTTCTACCCATTCGAAAAATTCCATTTTTGTCGAAAATCATTGTTTTTCGACATATTAGGGCTAATAATCGTCGAAAATTATGACCAATACAGTGAAGTTTGATTGTCATAAAATAACACATAATAATATATTTAATACAGCTCTCTTAGCAACATATTTAGCTCATTTACACTAAAAATAGTAATTTTGCCAACTGAAAAAAGGCGAAATATACACAGTTAAATTGAACTTGCATATCAAAAATTTTAGATTCTTTTCGCGTATACAATAAATTAATTACATTTTCATATAAAATTAAGCTTCATTAGGCATAAGTAGCGATTTTAACTGAAAGCGAATACCACAAATACGATTTACAAACGTCACTGATGCTCAGCAGCATGCTGGGACCGACAGTCAGTTTCGGTTTAAAAGTGCAGCTTTATTTATGATTCCACAGTAGCAAGTGTCCTTTTATTTGATGCAAACAACTAAGACTAAGCCTTTTCTGACCCACCTACTAAGCCTGAGCCTAAGCACGAAGCCTCAGCCTAAGCCAATAACCTACAAAGTACTAAGCCTAAGCACTAAGCCTAAGCTCTAAGCCTAAGCCTGAGGCCTAATTTTATGGGAAAACCTACTAAAATAAGCATCAAAAATAACTTTGCTGCACTAAAATACACCAACCAGTTCCATATTTTAAACAAATTCCCAGCTATGGCCCAAAATTTGCATTGAACCGTTACGTGTGCTGTAAAGGCCGATTCACACGCTGCGATTTTACTGCGATTTTGCCGCAGCGTTTTCGCCGCTGCGGCAAAACGCACTGTCTGAACAGACGCAGCATTTTCAGTGCGGAATGCATGCGTCTTGATATTTCCGCAGCGTTTTAATCGGCAGTCTACGATTCGGCTTGCGATTTCAGTGCGTTTTGATGCTGCGGACGTGTGGGTTTCAACAATATTCGCTAAACTGTTTGTCATATTTTTAAAACAGTGAAGACGCAGCAAAATAGTTTGCGAGACGCAACGTTTGTTCAGACGCTGCGTTTTGTGTGCGACACCCTGCGGCTTGCGTTTTGCGTCAAAATCGCAGCGGCAAAAACGCACCGTGTGAATCGGCCTTAACGCTTCAATCAGCCTGGCTCGGGTAGCTTCAGAAAAAGTTTTGTAACTTTTCAAAGCCTGAACCGATTTACAAAATTTTTTCAGCATTTAGTAGCTTAGAAGTTGCTCTTTCAATGGTGAAGCAGATCTTCATTTGATTTAGTATTTTTGCGTAAATCCAATTTTGCGCAAAAAATTTCATGTTTAAGTTTAATTTTTTGACAAAGTTTAATTTCCAGAAAAAGCTTACATCCTACAAACTTCCAACCTAGCCCATTGGAAAGAGCGTTCAATTTTTACCCCCCCCCCCCCTAGGTTTGGGGGATGTAGGGGGACTTCAGATCATTAGTCGAAAAAGTGCCGTTTTTCCGACTTATTCGACCCCTAAGGGTTTTAACACCAATAATTTCACTTCAGATTTTTATTAAAAGGGGTGACAGCTATTTTGGGGGCTAGAGATCAAATTGGGGGCATGTCTGACGATGGGGGTTTCATATTTTTATTGAAAGATGGGGTAGGAAGCGAATTAGAATCCAGAATAATTTCTCCCCCCCCCGCTTCAGTCTGGGGCGACAGCTATTTTGGGGGCTAGAGATCAAATTGTGGGCATGGCTGACGATGGGGGTTTCATATTTTTATTAAAAGATGGGGTAGGAAGCGAATTAGAATCCAAAATAATTTCTCCCCCCCCCCCCGCTTCAGTCTGACCGCTCGAATTGGTCGGAAAATGTCACTAATATATCCTAAATTGTTTGTCCTTCCTTCCCATGAAGGCCAAAAACCTCCCCCACCCTACCTACCCCTCTCGCACACCATTATTCGCAATGACAGAAATCGTCATGGTGGTGGTGTGGCTCTAATTATTTCAACAAACTTTTCTTTTGTTCCACCAGACCCGAATTTAGTTTTAAGATCTGAATGCACTGGTCAGACTGAAGCGGGGGGGGGGGGGAGAAATTATTTTCGATTCCAATTCGCTTCCTACCCCATCTTTTAATAAAAATATGAAACCCCCATCGTCAGCCATGCCCCCAATCTGATCTCTAGCCCCCAAAATAGCTGTCGCCACTTTTAATAAAAATCTGAAGTGAAATTATTGGTGTTAAAACCCTTAGGGGTCGAATAAGTCGGAAAAACGGCATTTTTTCGACTAATGATCCGGAGTCCCCCTGTATCCCCCAAACCTAGGGGGGGTCAAAATTAAACGCTCTTTCGAATAGGCTAGGTTAGAAGTTTGTAGGATGCAAGCTTTAGCTGGAAATCAAACTTTGTCAAAAAATTAAACTTTACATGAAATTTTTTGCGCAAAACTGGATTTAGGCAAAAATACTGAATCAAATTAAAACCTGTCGCTACCATTGGAAGAGCAACTTCTAAGCTACTAAATGCTGAAAAAATTTTGTAAATCGGTTCAGGCTTTGAAAAGTTACAAAACTTTTTCTGAAGCTACCCGAGCCAGGCTGATTGAAGCGTTACAGCACAGGTAAGGTACAGTGCAAATTTCGATCCATAGCTGGGAATTTTTTTTAAAATATGAAGCTGATAGGTGTACTTTAGTTCAGCAAATTTATTTTTGATGCTTATTAGCAGGTTTTCCCATAAAATTAGGCCTCAGGCTTAGGCTTAGGCTTAGTGCTTAGGCTTAGTGCTTAGTGCTTAGGTTAGGCTTAGGCTGAGGCTTAGTGCTTAGTGCTTAGGCTCAGGTTTAGTAGGTGGGTCAGAAAAGGCTTAGTCTTAGTTGTTTGCATCAAATCAAAGGACACTTGCTACTGTGGAATCATAAATAAAGCTGCACTTTTAAACCGAAACTGACTGTCAGTCCCACCTTGCTGCTGAGCATCAGTGACGTTTGTAAATCGTATTTATGGTATTCGCTTTCAGTTAAAATCGCTGCTTATGCCTAATGATGCTTAATTTTATATGAAAATGTAATTAATTTATTGTATATGCGAAAAGAATGTAAAAATTTTGATATGCAAGCTCAATTTAACTATGTATATTTCGCCTCTTTTCAGTTGGCAAAATTACTATTTTTAGTATAAATGAGCTAAATATGTTGCTAAGAGAGCTGTATTAAATATATTATTATGTGTTATTTTATGACAATCAAACTTCAGGCTGATATTACGACTGAATTGGTCATAATTTTCGACGATTAGCCCTAATATGTCGAAAAACGATGATTTTTGACAACAATTTTTGACATTTTCGTATAGGTATAAATCAACGTTTCTTCGCTTGGAAAGTGCTAAAAATGAACTCAGTGTATGCGAAAACCTATAAAAACGTGTTTTAATGGTTAAAAAATGTCAGTTTGAATTTCTCCCCCCCCCCCCCCGCCTCAGTTGCGCCGAATGCACTTATATTGATATCTATGCTACTGCATCTAAATTTCGTATCATTGTTGTTTATCGCCCTCCGGGCTCTGTTCCTGATATACAGTATTTTTTGGATGATTTAGCGGATTCGTATACCAATGATATGCCTATTATAATTGTAGGTGATTTTAATATGCGTGACATAAATTGGTCTTCGCTTAGTTCACCTTGTCTTCCCCATAGAAATTTTGCTTTTGAGATATCTGCTCTTGGTTTCACTCAGTATGTTACAAAATTCACTAGGTTCAATCCTCCCAGTATTTTAGATTTAATTTTTTGTAACGAAATCGGACTAATTCACAGTTGCTCAACCCGTGAACCGTTTGGCAAAAGTGATCATTGCATGATACATCTAAATCTAATTCTCAGCGAACCTAGCCAGTCATCTTTCTTTTTTAATTTTGTCAAAGCGGACAGCTTATCTATTGCCCAGTCATTGTGTAATATTGATTGGAATAGCTATTTCTGGTCTTGTAATTGTGCCGATGAACTGACGAGTCAATGTTTTTGGGACAAATTTATGTATGTCATTAATCAGATTATTAATGCTTATGTTCCTTTTTGTGTTCGTCGTAATGGTTTTAATTGGCCGGATAAAATTGAATTGATACGTTGGCGCCGATTACGTGCTTGGAAAGAATATAGTCGGGATTTTAATTATTTTTCTTACTTTCTGATTCTGAAAAAGCCGAACTTCTTCTAAATCAGTTTTCCAAAAATTTTCAGCCGGATAATAATCGCCCTCATCCTAATTGTGAGCAGTTACATGAAACTCTGAGTCATGTGGAGTTTGATGTAATTTCTATTTATGCTTCTTTGTCTGCTCTGAAACCATCTTTTTGTTCTGGAGTTGATGGTGTACCCTCTTTTTTCTTTCATAAATACGGTGTTTATCTTGCTGAACCTTTATCATATATTTTTGATATCTGTTTTTACAGTCACAAATTACCGTCAGATTGGCTAAATGCCACTATTATTCCTATTTTTAAGCAAAAAGGATCTGTTTCCGATCCTAGTAACTACAGGGACATCAGTTTGACG
Source organism: Trissonchulus sp. WLG1_4 (assembly GCA_030248245.1). Lineage (NCBI taxonomy): Eukaryota > Metazoa > Nematoda > Enoplea > Enoplida > Ironidae > Trissonchulus > Trissonchulus sp. WLG1_4. The sequence goes on from JASANF010007596.1 coordinate 9,338, forward strand.
TGTGTAGCATCAAAAATCATGGAGTCAATTGTGAACAAAAGACTTGTTGCTTTCTGTGTTTCAAAAAATATTATATCGGATAACCAATTTGGTTTTTTGAAAGGTCGTTCTACAATAACACAGTTGATTTCATATCTGCAGGATGTTTTTACGATGATTGATAAAGGCTTGTGTGTTGATGCGGTGTATATTGATATTCAAAAAGCTTTTACATCTGTTTCCCATGTTAAACTTATACATAAACTGAGCTCAATTGGTATACAAAATCCTCTACTCGCCTGGATTCAGGCTTTTTTATGTAATAGATATCAGCGTGTGAAAGTTAACAATTCTTTTTCTAATTGGGCTCCAGTGATTTCGGGCGTCCCCCAAGGCTCCGTTCTCGGTCCGACTTTATTTTTAATTTTTATTAATGACTTAGCCAACTGTGTTCAAAACTCAAAAGTTAAACTATATGCCGATGATGCCAAAATATATTTTTCTTTCCAGCCTAAAACGTCTCCGACTGCTCTTCAGGCCGATTTAGAGAGAGTTGTAAATTGGTGTAATCAATGGCAATTGTCCCTTGCGTATCATAAATGCTCAGTATTACATTTTGGTTATGCTAACCCATGTTATAATTTTTGCTTAGGGAATTTCGTGTTGGAGAAATCTGATTATGTGAAAGATCTTGGCATTAAAATTTCAAAAAATTTGAAGTTTTCTGACCATTGCACAGATATAGCTTTAAAAGCTTCTAAAATTTCCTTTTTAATACATATTTTTTTTATGAAGTTTAATATGAAGTTTAATAATATGAAGTTTAATAATATTAATATGAAATATTTAATAATTTATAATTTTTAATATGAAGTTTCTGGTTGACATGTTTAAAACATATGCTAGGCCAGTTTTGGAATATGGCACCGAGATTTGGTCACCTATGACCTCTATTGACATTAAAAAAGTCGAGTTAGTCCAAAGGCGTTTTACTAAATTTATTCCGAATATGTCTGCTTTGTGTTATCGTGAACGTTTACGCATAACGAATTTAGAACCTCTGTGTTTTCGACGCATAATTCGTGATTTGGTAATGACGTATAAGATTTTGCTAGGTTTTCAGCTTTAAAACCAGATAATTTTTTCGCATTATCGAATAACCTAACTACTCGCGGTCATGTGTGGAAACT
>JASANF010007597.1:0-29081 GCA_030248245.1 Trissonchulus sp. WLG1_4
GGGGGTGGGCGCTTACTAAAATATTTACCTTTCTAGGGCTTCATTTTGCGTAACCAATAGGACGAAGAATGGAAAGTCATGTTGGGTAATTGCCTTCATTTTGACTAATAGGAGCGAGGGATCGAAAGCCCTACAAACCCAACAACCGGGGGGGAGGGGGGGTGGGCGCCTACTCAATAAATTAGCCAATAGCACAAAATAGCGCAAATAGCACCCTCAGGTGCTATAAGCGCTATTTTTTAAGCCTATGAAAAAATAGCGCTTATAGCAATAGGGAAGAGGGGGGCGGGGAGGGGGGGAGGGGGGTACCTGTCGTAGTGTGTATAGCGCAAATAGCGGGGGGGGGGGGCGTTTTAGAGCTGGAAACTCTAAAATAGCGCCTAGAGGTGGGGGGGGGGGGGTAAAATCTCGTGCTTGTGCGCGCTTACACGCGACATCTACCACAATTAAAGCAGACGAATTAATACAGACAATCAAAATTGCGAATGTAAAGTCAGCTGCTGTAAGTTTAAATCAAAGTGCACGCAAACAACTTGAACTGTTTTGATAAAGCCAGTTGTCGAATATCTTTACATGCTTATCAGACAGCTTAATACTTAAAGGCGAAGTTTGCACTTTACAGATTGTGGTATATGGTAAAAAGCCGAATTTAAACTGTGTGTGTAGAGATGCCTGTAAAATACTGTACAGGCATAACATACTGCATATGTTTTCATCTTATCTATGAACTAATATTATACTACATGAATGTGTGTAATTATGTGATAATATATTAATATTATTAACACTAAACTAGTGCAATTAAGAGAATAGTCTAGTTTAGACTAGTTCGTTGTCACCTAGCAGTTGCAAGACTGCTTGCTTGAAAAGTGCCGGAGCCAGGATCCGGGTATTTTGGTGCGAAATATACCTAACGCTACAGTACCGACCAAAATTACTTGCTACAGACTCCGAAGTCAAAGCGGAGTCACCTGATTCCGTATTAAAAGTGCAAGTTGTGTATGCACTGACTCAGCTAAGTGACTCCGACTCCGTTTTGACCCCGGAGTCTGTAACTAGTAATTCTGGTCAGTGGTCAGTCAGTAATACTGTAATTGCATGTAATTGTTGAAATAAGATGATGCCCCAATTCCGAAAGAAAGAAAAAACAGAGGCGCCGGAAATCGAACTCCAGCCGCTCGCACCGCTTACAATGGTAACCACTACACCACAGCCTAACAGCTCGTAGACTATAAATGAATCAGATCAGATTGTGACGTGATTATTTAGTATGTTATTTTGACGGATGATCGGACATACGGCTGTAAGTAAGTATGAATCGAGCCTTGAGAGGCAAGAATGCGTTAAGATTAGATATAATTGATAAAGTTTCATCGAATTGATTTGATATATATATATATATATATATATACTTTATACTACTAAATATTTTAAGATATATAATTTTCTCAATTTCACAAAAGGCAACCAAATTATTCAAGCGACGGCTTTTCAGCGGAAGTTCTGTTTTAAAGCTTTTGTTCACCAGTTTTTTACGATGCTGACAAATCGCTGCAGAATCATTAGTGGGATGGTCTGGTCGGGATAGTTGCTGATGCTGAGCATAAAATTTCAGCCCAGTTTAAGTTGACTCAGTATGTACTTCTGTCAAAAAAAGGATACTATAACCGACAACATTGGAAGGATCTAGGAGGGATTCGAACCACCCATAGTTGACACTGCATATTAGCGCTCAACCATTTGAGCTAAGGAGCCAATGCTCAGTTGTCATTAATTCCTTTCAGTACCTGAAGGTCTGTCATATATTTTTTTCTTAATACCTAAATCAAGTTTAATAGCTTCAGGTCAATAGTTAAACTTAAGCAACCATATAAACCAACCAATACCAACCAATAAAAATAATTTTATTTATAACACCCAATGCATTATGAATACACGATAGAGTACACATGACAGATTTTGTTGATCTTCGGATATAGATACGAGATTTGGTTAGACATATGACATTAAAGTTCCTAATTTATGTTAGATTGTAAATACAAATAAAAACACTTGCACACGATGGTGAAACTCCTTGCAGGTGATATATATAAATGTGATGTACCCTAATTGGTCCGATCAGTTTAAGTTTTAGAGTCTACCTGAAGACTGTTTCACATTATGGAAAAACGCTCACGCACTTTTTCATCGTGTGAAACAGGCTAACCCATCAAATTCAATCATAACACTTCTCCGCTTAAGTCACTGCTAAAACTAAGAGCAGAATTTCACCATTCGACGCAGGTTTATGAGTTTTTGCAGATTTTTACAGACGGCATTCCTCGCAGAAGTCTGGGTCGAAGTGGGACATGACCAGCCGCTTGACGAATTCCACAAATTCTCTCTTGTCCTTAGCGCTGCTCTGGCGAATTTCTTTGATAGCTTCGGCAACCTCGAGGCCCATGGTTGCCAATTCGGATCGGTCCAAGCCGCCATGAGTGTTGGAGTTGTCGTAGCAGGTCAGAACGGCCTCACGAACTTCGTAGTCCTTGAAAACCTTATGGAAATCTTCCACCAGATCGCCGATGCATGCGTGAGCCTTGGGACACAGCTCGTTGTAGGTTTTGGCGCAATCTTCGTCGCTGAAACAACAACTCATTCATGTTTCCCAGTCTGGCTTCAGGTAGACGGATTCATTGGGTGGGATTCATAAAGCGCTTTTAACTTTAACCCAGTCTAAGAGGGTCGATTCATACTTGCAGCCGTATGTCCGTTCATGAGGCAAAATTACGAAATAATCACAAATTTGATCGAGTACACTCTTATGGTGACGTGACTATTTCCTAATTTTGCCGGCTGAGCGGACATACCGCTGTGAGTATGAAACAACCCTAAGTCAAACAGGTGATCCTGTCAATTACACATGGACTGTTTCATTACGACGTTCTAAGAACGTTTTGGACTGAGTCTAAAATTAAACAGCATTTGTGCATCTCAGCCATTGGGGTGTAAGAAAATCATAAAGTTTGGATTTACTTGTCTTTGTATCTGAAGGTAAAAATATGGTTCAAAAGCCGAGCACAGGCTGCTTTTCTGTCAAAAAAATGTAACATGTGTATGTATACTTGCTGTTTAATTAATTATCCAGCGGCCAGCGCTAGACAAAATGAGTCCCTCATTTCAGTTTTTTAGTCCCTCGAAATGGTTTTGGAAATGTAGCTAAAAATTCCATTCCTAAACCTACAGATTACACGGACTCAAGTTTTAGCGCGCTGCTTTTTTGTCAAGCTAAACGAAGTTACCTACATAACTTATGTACTTACTTAACTTAAGCTTACACGATATAAATCTGTTTATTGTAGTTTGTGAACAGGCTTGGACTAAGATCAAGAAAGTAATGTGTAACTAGTTTAGTCCTGTTGCCATTCTTAGCATCACAGCGGACTAAGTCCAGTCTGTTTAATCCGGTAAAGGAATGGACCCTTTTTAGCTGGTAAATTATTTCAAGCTAACGTGCTACCGTATTACCTCGAATAAAGGCCCTCTTTTGAATAAAACCCCTGTCCCTAATAAAGCCCCTTGCAAGGAACTCACAAAACTGCAGATAAAAAAATCCCGCCTCAAATATTCAAAACTTTATTGAATTAAGTCCCCGTCTGAAATAAAGCCCCTGTCTCAAATAAAGCCCGACTTGAATAAAGCCCCCGTCTGGAATAATGGACGTTAGAACATTCAGGAAACAATGCAGCCCGGTAATACAGTATGCTCGTTTCTATTATGTTCGCGACTAGTCTGACTGACTTACTATCGTCGTCTGGCGCATTTGCAAATGTTGTCATGGACCTCTTGGCTGATTTTCTTGACAATCTTTCTCTGATCTCGGTCATTGCAGGGTTTCAGACCAATGTAGGCCTTCAACAAAGTCTCCACATAGCGGATGCTAAAACACAAATACTATATGAAATTGTAAATCGTACATGACTCAAATGACATAAAAACACGCACTGGACGGCTGAGCTACTTTTTGTAGCTTTTTTCGAATTCGAGATTTTTTAAGAATTTTCAGATTTTAGCTCATTTTTAGCAATAATTTTGACCAGTGTGGCGTAGTGTTCTGAAACTTGGAAGATGTCTAACCTATTTTTTCAATGAAATAAAAATGTTGAGTTTGTATTCGATTGCGAAATACATTTTCAACGTAACTGAAAATAGCTGTCTCAGTCTGGGTATTATCGACACTCGACTCTGTTCCGACGCCATTCCGACACAATCCGTCTGATGCTCACGGCATTTGGGTAAATGCCGACACTAATTGGGCTAGTGCCGTTGCTTTAAACTGTACTAGGGCATTTGGTCATTGCATCAATATTCAGCATTTACAGTTAAAACAACATTGCTGAATAAAGTTGACCGTATTGACCAAATCATCGGCCAGCAGGTGACAAGCAATGGCTTAAAAGAATTGTCATTGGCTGCAGCGTAGGCTGATGCATCTTCGAGTTCGAGAAATTGTGGAAATTGCATGCGCAAATCCCGACTGTTAATGTTTGTCGGAATTAGCCGAGTTTACCTTATTACAACGACACTAAGCTGAGTCCGTTTATTTTATGTTAAAATAAACTAGTTAAAAGTAGTTTAAAGTGGTAGTAGCAGTAGTTTAAAGTCAAAAGTACATATGTAGCTTTTTGTTGAAGTTCTAGTTAAGCGATAACCATAAGATCTGTATGCCATTTACAGTCAAAGCTAATTAATATCGGTCGCTAAGCCAAGTGTCGATTTCTACGAAGTAGAACTTTACTGTTTTAGGTTCCTGCAACTTACAAGTTCTTAATTTCAGACTTAGTCGGAGATCTCAAGACGGGCATGGGATCCAGCTCCCTTCCTTTGCCAGTAGGGATGTTTGCTTTCAGGCACTTCTTCAGATTTGACAGGAACTTGTGGCGAAAGAAGTTGAGACAGCACTGAGTGGTATCCTCATCCTGAACCAACTCGCGGAACAGCTTACGCAGGTGGGGTACCAGTTTTTTAAGCGAGGCTGGAATGTAAGAGTAGTGGCTGATAAAGACCTCTAGATCTGCACCCAGATTGGGGGTTGGGCACGAATCTGCGGCTTTGTAGTAGTTCTTGATGTCTCTCTCAAGTTTGTCCAACTTTTCTGGTCGCTTGGCAATACTGTTGATCTCTTTGTTGATGTCTCTGTTGATGCAGTCCAGAAAATCTGCCGTGGACGAATAAAACTCGTTGGATTTTTTGTCACATCCCTGAAAAGAAGAGAAACATGTTGTAATGTGAAAAAATAGTTGGCCCAAGTTCTAGGTATATTCAACACTTTTCTTAGAATCCGGCTCCATTATTCCCCAACAGTGCCGTTAGCCGTATATGATATAATTGACCTGCTTCTGGACTTTATTCATTCCCACAGCACCCCTTATACATATCCGGCACTGTTCGGTGAACTTGTATTGAGCCAATAAACCCTTTACCTCATACTGTTACATAAGTGTAAAAATTGCACTAGTGAAACCCGTCGGCTTTATGTTTCACAAAATCGGTTACTTTACGAGGATGCCTTAGGTATCCGAGTGAAGCGAGCCGGTGGCTAAGTGGCTAGGCGTGACAGTCCTGCCACAAAGCTGCCCCTGTGACGCAGGCTCCGTCTGTGGTGACGGATCAAAACCCAGCCAAGGACTGGACTTGTCAGTTTCAAAAATGCAAACTGAACAATTAAACTCTTCATATCAAAACATGCACAAATAATTTTAGTCATTTAAAAATGTGCATGTTAAGGCTAGCTACCACGTTGGCTTAGTGTTTAGTAAGGCAACGTAGTAGCTAGACTTAAACTAGGAAATTCAAAAAACATAAAAAAGGACACATCACAATTTTTGTTTAGTTTACGAAAAGTATCACGTCTTTCCTGTGCGTTAGGGATCCCTGGAAAAACGTGCTTTAAAGTCATCGTCGAAATTGTTGCTACTACCTTAACAGCTACCTACATACTAGAGTTTAGCATCAGATCAGATTTAGATTAATTCGATTTCATGCAATCCACCGTATAATTAATTAAAAGATTAATTCAACTTACATTAACGCTCAGTACGAGAGCAGCCGCTACCGGCAAAAGTGCAATTAATTTCATGTTCTAACCAGTTCGAAGCTGTTACCGAAATAACAAAAGCAGGAGAAAACTAAGTTCGCACTAATCACAAAAAGATATATTCGCAGACTGAAGTTGTGCTCAGTGTTAGTAAAGTGATTCTCGCTATAGCTCTGTGCTCTATTTATGTTGAAAGTTTAAAAATTACAAAAAATCTAGTTTTCACGTTTGTATTTACGTACAGGACGCCCCCAGATTTTTAGTTCCGTCACAGGAAAGGCTGCAGGCTACTTCGATTGCCGATACGTAATCGCTAATTGTTTCAAAATAACAGATGCAAATTAATTGTCTTCCATACAAACTTAACAGATAGTCTTGAACGTTTAAACATCACGCCGAAATTATCAACAACATGCCGACGCCCAACGTCGTAGCTTCTGAAAAATTGTTCCTTGTCAATATAACTATATTTTTCACCCCCCCCCCCCAGAATCTTCTTGTATATTTTTTCACAGTTTGTAACCCTAATTTATGTAAGTGTGCTAAACTTTACACAAGTACAACTCTTTTGTGGTTTACAATTCATGCACTAACTTTAAAGCCACAGTATACATTGAAGTGTAAATGAATGTATACGCATTTTGCATTGTACCAACTCTATATTGACAAGAAAATTGCATTAATTTTTTCCAAGTTGTGTCGCACTATTCGCATACGAACATGTTAACGTAGGAGGATGAAAGTTTTTTGGTGTAATCAAGTTTCATGTATATAAAATTGATGTAATTGATGTGCTTATTTGCCAACTATTGTTTTTCTGTGTGGGCAGCTGCTGTTTTTCAGACGGAAAGGTTGAAAACAATTCACTGTAAAAATAAAGCGTCGTAATAACAAGCCGTTTTGGGTCTTCCATTACGTGTTTGGAACGTTTGTCAAATCATCGCAGAATAATTGCGCAGTTTGTTGTCGCTAGTTCAGTTTAGATGATTCCCAAGCAATCACATAAACATTGACCTCCGGGATAACCAACCACTTCTGCTAACGCCAAGGCTTGTGCTTTGGATTTCAGAAAAATTTAATGCGTTGAAAGAACAAAAGTGGTAAAGACTTCCTCAAACTGTGTTTTAGACTCACATTGTACTATCGGTAAATCGAAGAATTTAGAAAGTTTAGAAAACAGAAGTTTATTAAAATATCCGTTTAAAAATCTACAAAAGTACTTTATAATCTGGCAAGTGCAACAAATGCCAGACAATTTAACTGCCCAAAAAACAAAATTAACATTTATATGTTAAGTTAAGGTGGTAGTGTCGCCGAAGCAGTTTTGCTCATGGGTTGTGAAAACAGAGCTTTTTGCTTTGAAATAGTACGTTCAGTGAGAAGCTAGACCAACGCTGTACGGTGTCAAATAATTACTGCCAAACACCATATTACCAATATCGACAAATCTTGGACTAATTGCCATTAGTAAGCCAGACATCACACAATAGGGACATAAAAGTTCGAAAAATCAAGCCAGATATCAGATTGGCCAGCTTGTGAATATCGACCCACAAATTTTTGCGACAAATAAGAAAAAAAGAAAATTGAAGGTACGTTTTCTTTTTGATTTGAAAATAAGTGTCTAGATTTTTCAAAATTTATCATTATTACTGGTATTACTTTACAGTTTATGTACAGCTTCACAGTTCAAACAAGTATTACTACACAGCCGATAAAGCGATTTGCACTAAACATTGTGTACATTAACTACAACGTATGTGCTATAAGTTTGTGCAAAGAAATTAAACGCAAATATTGATAAATGTGACGAAAATATGAAATGTGAATAGGTTTTCGAAACGTCATTTTTCCGACTTTGCAACACATTGCAAACTTTATGCTGCACCAATTGTGCTGAAAGTTAGCAAAAATATTTACCTCTAGATAGATTTTCAAAATATAGAAAGAACAATTTATAACATTTCACTGAACATGCTTTACAGTCGCGTAAATTCGACTGCTTTCGCGACACTTCCCCCTTAAGTTATGTCACTTAAGGTGGTAATTGCATTTTTGAGGAATTTGTGATTTCTATGTAAACTTTAAGCCCAGTTACAAGTTACAAATGAAGGCTGAGCACGAATTTTTGACACAATGCTGCAAAGGTCAAAATCCCCAGGCATGTATCTCAATTTTTCGAAATTTGATCTGTGAAGATTTTTAGATAGCTTTAGTTACAAGAAAATATATTACAATTTCGGTGCGTTTGCTTTTAAGCCACTTTCTCAGTAAATTGACTACTTATTAGAAAAGTGGGGGAACTGCCTGGAAATTTTGAACATTTCAAAAACATTTACCAACTGTCATGCCCAACAGATAATCGTATAATTCAAAGCTGTGGCGCAAACTTTTTGTAAAAAATCCCAATATTTTGGAAAGGACCATTCTTTAGTCGCTTCTACTGGAAACAAAGTCAAAGGCTAAGTTTCAGTTTATAGCATACATTTAGGTAAGATATTGATCTACTTAATCTAAAAGACCGCTTGTGATTTGATTTTGTAAACACTGAGGTATAGATTTTCAAAAGACACCTAAAAGCGCAATTACCCATTTAAAGAACTATTGTGGAGCTTTCAAGTGACATCTCACATTGTTGCGCCAAGTTCTTAAAATGAGTCCTAATTTTAAATTCTAAACATTGACATAGGTTGACCCCGCGTCACATTCACTAAGCTCTGCCAATTCACTCACAAATGACGTTATAAAAAAACTGAATTGCAAATTTTTCAGTCGGCGAGCTCAAAAATGAGCAATTTGAAGTTAGTATTACTAAAAAAGTACAACTAGACTGAAATCGGTTCAAGATTTGCAAGTCAGCGTTCTCTAATTAACCCTTTAATGCCCAGAGTATCACTGGCTAGACAGCCTCATTCTGACACCTTCTAGTTTTTTGGACATTGCTCGAGCTACGTGCGTCGTAGAGAGATCGCAAAACCACCATTCGATAGAGAAATAAATGGTGAACTGAACAAAACATAATCAGTCGATTAAGGGTCTAGGACGCACCTTTTTTGCGTTATAAGCGCTCAAAGTTGAGAATTTTTAAAAATTTGCGCCATCGCTCAGGCATAATATGTACCTCATCCTAGACTATGAACACAGCAACTGTGCGCCTGCCGTAGTTGAATGCTAGAAATAAACTACATTATCCGCTGTATCTGATGCACATAAAGCAGATTGCCGGAGCTGCATTTAGATTTCGTAATGTGGCCTCAAAGAAAATACTACTTTTGCGATGAAAAAAAGTCAAATTTGCACATTGCTTAAATGAGCATAGGCTTCGCTGTGTGGCAGTAGGACTAAAAATTGCCGGCCTAATGCGAAGACCTACAATTCCCCATAAAAACAGCTAAAAGATCTTGTCACTAGAATAGACTAGTCAAGCTGCATAGCCCTAGATATGATAGTTCATCGTGGGGTATCTCCCATGATCCTTTGGGCATGATAGGGTTAAACTTATATTGTTGTAGCTTAACAAAAGTTATGGCCCCTGAAAAGGTTTGTTAAATAAGAATGAATATACACATTACACACCATATGTCATCAAATCTCAAAACACTGTTTAGGCAGAAAATTTTAATAAAGTTACATAAGTTTCTGACAAAGCAATATTTTTGCTCAATTTTGAAATAAAATAACAAAATAGTTCTAACTATGTAAAATATATACGACCTGGTCGAACTAGTCTAAACTAGACGCACTACACTAATTTAATTGAAATTGTAAATAATAGCGATAAATAAAGAAAAAGGTGGACAGTTCAACTTTACTACTTTTAAACTTTACAACCTTGACAGATTGTACTTATGTCAATTTTTCATGGCAGTTTCGTGAACTAACCTCGCAGTGGAAAGCCAGTCTTAACTGCTCAGTGGATCTCTTAACTGCCAATTCTTAGTTTTAGCAGAGTCTTGCTGAGGGTTGTTTAACCCTTTGATGCCCAGAGGATGATGGGAGATACCATGTGATGAACTACCATATCTGGGGCTATTACAACTTGACTAGTCTATTCTAGTGACAGGATCTTTGAACTGTTTTTATGGGGAATTGTATGTAGGTCTTTGCATTTGGCCGCAATTTTTAGTCCTAGTGCCACACAGCGAAGCCTATGCTTAATTAAGCAACGTGCAAAATTGACATTTTTTCATCGCAAAAGTAGTGTATTGTTTAGCGTCACATTATGACATTCGAATGCAACTCCGGCCGCCTGCTTTTTGTGCATCAGATATGTACAACGGATAACGTAGTTTATTTCTAGCATTCAATTATGTAAGGTGTCAGAATGAGGCTGTCTAGCCAGGGATACTCTGGGCATTAAAGGGTTTTTCAGGGAATGTTTAATTGCAAAGTTGAAACCGATTTCAGTCTAGTTGGATTTTCTTAGTAATAATAGCCTCAAATTGCACATTTTTGAGCTCGCGGACTAAAAAATTTAGTATTCAGTTTTTCTATAAGGGCAATATTAAAACCTACGTAAAACCAAGGGTACATAAATGGGAAGAGTATGACACTTTTCCTGTTATGTCTTCAATGCAGACCGCAAGCTAGCCCTTTTTGTACGGTTTTGAGGGTTGATACCAACTTATACTTCAAGACTATTTAGGGTTTTGAGGAGAGATGGTACCCTTTAAGTTCAAGACACTAGGAAAGGCCTTTCGTAATGTCATGAACTAATTGGGGACCCCGCTCAAAACCGTAAAAAATGGTTATTTGGCGCTCCGAATCGTACGCAAAGCCTAACGCATTCGCATAATAGGGAGAGTGCAGGCATCTGGCATGGGCACGTTTAAACGGTTTGAACTATTTCAACGCGTTTAAACTTTAAAATTGTTTGGAACCGTTTAAACGTTTACGGATTCAAAAAACGCGGTTTTCGAACCGTTTAACGTTGAGTACGTCTAAACGTTTAAACGTTTAAACGTTTAAACGCTTACATGTATAATCGTTCAAACGTTTAAAAGCGGTTAAACGTTTGCACGTTTAAACGTTTAAAAGCAGTTAAACGTTTAAATGTTTAAACTTTTAAACGCGTTTAGTCGTTTAAACGTTTAAACGTGTTTTTGTTTGAACGTTTAAACTAAAAAACGTTTACAACTGGAAAACGTTTAAACGCGTTTTCTCATTTGTAAACGCGAGCGTTTAAACGTTTACAGATTTTTGTAAACGTGCCCATGCCTAGGAGAGTGTCATACTCTTCCTACTACACTTTTCTACTACTCTTTCCACGTGTGAACTTTTACATACGTGCGTACATACTATATTCAGAATCTCAGCTCTTCACGTTAATTCGGGTAGGTCAGATTTGCTGTGTTAAATAACACAGGAAAGGCAGGTACCTCGAATTTGGTTGGACAGTCAATCTACATTTTTCTCTCCAAACTTAGCGAATATGAAAAAAACAAACGCGCCGGAGTGGATTCGAACCACTAACATCCGCTCGTAAAGCGTTCGCTCTAACTACTTAGCGAACCGACAGCTGTTTTAAAGAATATACAACGGACCTAACAGCAAACGTTGTGAATGTAGCACAGTCGAAATTCAATTTTTCTTAAACTAACTAGGTACGTAACTTTTAATAAGTATTCCAACTAAACCGCTGCGAAACCAGACAAGGTTTGGTTTGATTAGTAATAAATATTTGCATTTACAATTTCTTCAGCTTGACCATGTAATCTATGTACCAGCACTTACATATCATGTTTGACTTTTAGGACACCAGATCCAGGGCTCGTTGGTCGAGTGCAATGATTCTCGCTTAGCATGCGAGAGGTGCCTGGTTCAAGTCCAGGACGAGCCTTATTTTTTCTGAAACCGTTTTTAAATCACGCATACCTTTACTTCAACCAATAAATTTTGCACTTCAATTTATCAGCAGTGACGTCAGCCGAGTAAGGTATTATGACTGTTCTAGTATCATTAAATATTAAAAGAACATGTTGCAGCTTACAAACTCCATTTTGCAAGAAACGGCCGCGTTTTATATTTCCTGTGGAATATAGACACTCTTCACTTCATATAGAACCACTCCTCACTCAGCAGAAGAGCTTGTTCGTTACGATGTTCTAAGTTACTGAAATAGGACTTAAAGTTAGACTGCCTTTATGCAATGCACCCTTCCGTGTTTTCTATTTTTTACAACTTCTTATGAATAAACTGTGCTTTGTTCACTAAGGAATAATTGAGAATCCGGATACCTACTCGTTATCTTCTACACTGCACTGGCTAAGTGCAATATCGTCTCTCTTCATCGCGTGTCAAGTTTGCAACAATGTACCTGATGGGCTACGTCATTTATGTAATTCTGTCATGAATGATTATTACGACCTACGAGACTTGATCGCTGTGGTGTAGTGGAACAGACACTCGACGCGAGCGACCCGGGTTCGATTCCCGCCTCGTCCACGTCATTTTGTTCTTCCAGATTGGAGTATCCTGCGTTACGACAGTTCAACACACACGTCGGAAAGGTTCACCATATAGAACATTTGCACCAGTCTTTTGTTGATAAGAAGTGTCAACTTTAGCCATTCAGAGCAATTCTGATGTGCTGATTATCATTCCATAGGTTCGCACTATCAGGGGCTGCCGCTCTAATTGCTTGCTTTGTTGTACGCCAACCAAACTAAATTATGCCTCAAACTATTAATAATGGGTATGTTGTTTAAAGGCACTCTAATGTCTAATAATGAATATGCATATGGTGTGAAGTTTCCTGACTTAATCATTCCAAGAGTACATGATAGCTTCTCACTCTATATAGAAGAAGTATGAGACACTCCTCCAACCTGCCTGTGTTTTAGCACAGGCAGATGCGCTGGTCGTTTTCAGGCTACATGTTGACATTCTATGCAACATGTGGCTGACCAATCAGCGCGTAGATTCCTGCGTAACACAGTTTAGTATATAATCGCTGATGCGTTGATAAGCATTAAAGATAGGGATAAAAGCTTAATAACTCATTATTTATTCCTAGTCTGCTTGGCAAAAACATTAAAAAAGGTTTGCAAATACCTCTAGGGATGTTTTGGCCAACTTTCAGCGAAATTGATTGAGAAAACTTTGAGATATAAACTTTTCTGAATTTCTTCAAAGTTTCTCAATCAATTTTGGTGAAAGTTTGCCAAAATATCCCCAAAAGGTATTTGCAAACCTTTTTCAATGTTTTTACAAGCAGACTATGAATAAATAATGAGTTATTAACCTTCTTTCCTTTCCCGTTATGATTGGGGCACGTGCACAGGCGTCTGCCAATCAAAAAGAATGAGAAGCTCGCTTCTGATTGGCCAGTCACATGTTGCATAGAATGTCAACATGTAGCCTGAAAACGACCAGCGCATCTGAATGTGCTAGAACACAGGCAGATTGGAGAGTGTCTCACTCTTCTTCTATACAGAGTGAGACGCTATTATGTACTCTTGGAATGATCTAAGAAAAAACAAAAACACAACAAAAACAAAAACACACAAAAAAACAAATCAGGAAACTTCACACCATATGCATATTCATTATTAGACATTAGAGTGCCTTTAAACAACATACCCATTATTAATAGTTTGAGGCATAATTTAGTTTGGTTGGCGTACAACAAAGCAAGCAATTAGAGCGGCAGCCCCTGATAGTGCGAACCTATGGAATGATAATCAGCACATCAGAATTGCTCTGAATGGCTAAAGTTGACACTTCTTATCAACAAAAGACTGGTGCAAATGTTCTATATGGTGAACCTTTCCGACGTGTGTGTTGAACTGTCGTAACGCAGGATACTCCAATCTGGAAGAACAAAATGACGTGGACGAGGCGGGAATCGAACCCGGGTCGCTCGCGTCGACGTCGAGAATGTTAACCACTACACCACAGCGATCAAGTCGCGTAGGTCGTAATAATCATTCATGACAGAATTAATGACATAAATGACGTAGCCCATCAGGTACATTGTTGCAAACTTGACACGCCATGAAGAGAGACGATATTGCACTTTGCCAGTGCAGTGTAGAAGATAACGAGTAGGTATCCGGATTCTCAATTATTCCTTAGTGAACAAAGCACAGTTTATTCATAAGAAGTTGTAAAAAATAGAAAACACGGAAGGGTGCTTTGCATAAAGGCAGTCTAACTTTAAGTCCTATTTCAGTAACTTAGAACATCGTAAGGAACAAGCTCTTCTGCTGAGTGAGAAGTGGTTCTATATGAAGTGAAGAGTGTCTATATTCCACAGGAAATATAAAACGCGGCCGTTTCTTGCAAAATGGAGTTTGTAAGCTGCAACATGTTCTTTTAATATTTAATGATACTAGGACAGTCATAATACCTTACTTGGCTGACGTCACTGCTGATAAATTGAAGTGCAAAATTTATTGGTTGAAGTAAAGGTATGCGTGTTTTAAAAACGGTTTCAGAAAAAATAAGGCTCGTCCTGGACTTGAACCAGGCACCTCTCGCATGCCAAGCGAGAATCATTGCACTCGACCAACGAGCCCTGGATCTGGGGTCCTAAAAGTCAAACATGATATGTAACTGCTGGTACATAGATTACATGGTCAAGCTGAAGAAACTGTAAATTCAAATATTTATTACTAATCAAACCAAACGTTGTCTGGTTTTGCAGCGGTTTAGTTGGAATAATTATTAAAAGTTACGTACCTAGTTAGTTTAAGAAAAATTGAATTTCGACTGTGCTACATTCACAACGTTTGCTGTTAGGTCCGTTGTATATTCTTTAAAACAGCTGTCGGTTCGCTAAGTAGTTAGAGCGAACGCTTTACGAGCGGATGTTAGTGGTTCGAATCCACTCCGGCGCGTTTGTTTTTTTCATATTCGCTAAGTTTGGAGAGAAAAATGTAGATTGACTGTCCAACCAAATTCGAGGTACCTGCCTTTCCTGTGTTATTTAACACAGCAAATCTGACCTACCCGAATTAACGTGAAGAGCTGAGATTCTGAATATAGTATGTACGCACGTATGTAAAAGTTCACACGTGGAAAGAGTAGTAGAAAAGTGTAGTAGGAAGAGTATGACACTCTCCTGGGCATAGGCACGTTTACAAAAATCTGTAAACGTTTAAACGCTCGCGTTTACAAATGAGAAAACGCGTTTAAACGTTTTCCAGTTGTAAACGTTTTTTAGTTTAAACGTTCAAACAAAAACACGTTTAAACGTTTAAACGACTAAACGCGTTTAAAATTTTAAACATTTAAACGTTTAACTGCTTTTAAACGTTTAAACGTGCAAACGTTTAACCGCTTTTAAACGTTTAAACGATTATACATGTAAGCGTTTAAACGTTTAAACGTTTAAACGTTTAGACGTACTCAACGTTAAACGGTCCGAAAACCGCGTTTTTTGAATCCGTAAACGTTTAAACGGTTCCAAACAATTTTAAAGTTTAAACGCGTTGAAATAGTTCAAACCGTTTAAACGTGCCCATGCCAGATGCCTGCACTCTCCCTATTATGCGAATGCGTTAGGTTTTGCGTACGATTCGGAGCGCCAAATAACCATTTTTTACGGTTTTGAGCGAGGTCCCCAATTAGTTCATGACATTACGAAAGGCCTTTCCTAGTCTCTTGAACTTAAAGGGTACCATCTCTCCTCAAAACCCTACATAGTCTTGAAGTATAAGTCGGTATCAACCCTCAAAACCGTACAAAAAGGGCTAGCTTGCTGTCTGCATTGAAGACATAACAGGAAAAGTGTCATACTCTTCCCATTTATGTACCCTTGGTTTTACGTAGGTTTTAATATTGCCCTTATAGAAAAACTGAATACTAAATTTTTTAGTCCGCGAGCTCAAAAATGTGCAATTTGAGGCTATTATTACTAAGAAAATCTAACTAGACTGAAATCGGTTTCAACTTTGCAATTAAACATTCCCTGATCAACCCTTTAATGCCCAGAGTATCCCTGGCTAGACAGCCTCATTCTGACACCTTACATAATTGAATGCTAGAAATAAACTACGTTATCCGTTGTACATATCTGATGCACAAAAAGCAGGCGGCCGGAGTTGCATTCGAATGTCATAATGTGACGCTAAACAATACACTACTTTTGCGATGAAAAAATGTCAATTTTGTACGTTGCTTAATTAAGCATAGGCTTCGCTGTGTGGCACTAGGACTAAAAATTGCGGCCAAATGCAAAAACCTACATACAATTCCCCATAAAAACAGTTCAAAGATCCTGTCACTAGAATAGACTAGTCAAGTTGTATAGCCCCAGATATGGTAGTTCATCATATGGTATCTCCCATCATCCTCTGGGCATCAAAGGGTTAAATAACCCTCAGCAAGACTCAGCTAAAACTAAGAATTGGCAGTTAAGAGATCCACTGAGCAGTTAAGACTGGCTTTCCACTGCGAGGTTAGTTCACGAAACAGCCATGAAAAATTGACATAAGTACAATCTGTCAAGGTTGTAAAGTATAAAAGTAGTAAAGTTGAACTGTCTGCATTTTTCTTTATTTATCGCTATTATTTACAATTTCAATTAAATTAGTGTAGGGCGTCTAGTTTAGACTAGTTCGACCAGGTCGTATTTATTTTACATAATTAGATTTATTTTGTTATTTTATTTCAAAAATGAGCAAAAATATTGCTTTGTCAGAAACTTATGTAACTTTATTAAAATTTTCTGCCTAAAAAGTGTTTTGAGATTTGATGACATATGGTGTGTAATGTGTATATTCATTCTTATTTAACAAACCTTTTCAGGGGCCATAACTTTTGTTAAGCTACAACAATATAAGTTTAACCCTATCATGCCCAAAGGATCATGGGAGATACCCCACGATGAACTATCATATCTAGGGCTATGCAGCTTGACTAGTCTATTCTAGTGACAAGATCTTTTAGCTGTTTTTATGGGGAATTGTAGGTCTTCGCATTAGGCCGGCAATTTTTAGTCCTACTGCCACACAGCGAAGCCTATGCTCATTTAAGCAATGTGCAAATTTGACTTTTTTTCATCGCAAAAGTAGTATTTTCTTTGAGGCCACATTACGAAATCTAAATGCAGCTCCGGCAATCTGCTTTATGTGCATCAGATACAGCGGATAATGTAGTTTATTTCTAGCATTCAACTACGGCAGGCGCACAGTTGCTGTGTTCATACTCTAGGATGAGGTACATATTATGCCTGAGCGATGGCGCAAATTTTTAAAAATTCTCAACTTTGAGCGATTATAACGTAAAAACGGTGCGTCCTAGATCCTTAATCGACTGATTATGTTTTGTTCACCATTTATTTCTCTATCGAATGGTGGTTTTGCGATCTCTCTACGACGCACGTAGCTCGAGCAATGTCCAAAAAACTAGAAGGTGTCAGAATGAGGCTGTCTAGCCAGTGATACTCTGGGCATTAAAGGGTTAACGTCATTTGTGAGTGAATTGGCAGAGCTTTGTGAATGTGACGCGGGGTCAACCTATGTCAATGTTTAGAATTTAAAATTAGGACTCATTTTAAGAACTTGGCGCAACAATGTGAGATGTCACTTGAAAGCTCCACAATAGTTCTTTAAATGGGTAATTGCGGTTTTAGGTGTCTTTTGAAAATCTATACCTCAGTGTTTATAAAATCAAATCACAAGCGGTCTTTTGGATTAAGTAGATCAATATCTTACCTAAATGTAATGCTATAAACTGAAACTTAGCCTTTGACTTTGTTTCCAGTAGAAGCGACTAAAGAAAGGTCCTTTCCAAAATATTGGGATTTTTTACAAAAAGTTTGCGCCACAGCTTTGAATTATACGATTATCTGTTGGGCATGACAGTTGGTAAATGTTTTTGGAATGTTTAAAATTCCCAGGCAGTTCCCCCACTTTTCTAATAAGTAGTCAATTTACTGAGAAAGTGGCTTAAAAGCAAACGCAACGCAGCAAAGCAAAAAGCTCTGTTTTCACAACCCATGAGCAAAACTGCTTCGGCGACACTACCACCTTAACTTAACATATAAATGTTAATTTTGTTTTTGGGCAGTTAAATTGTCTTGCATTTGTTGCACTTGCCAGATTATAAAGTACTTTTGTAGATTTTTAAACGGATATTTTAATAAACTTCTCTTTTCTAAACTTTCTAAATTCTTCGATTTACCGATAGCACAATGTGAGTCTAAAACACAATTTGAGGAAGTCTTTACCACTTTTGTTCTTTCAACGCATTAAATTTTTCTGAAATCCAAAGCACAAGCCTTGGCGTTAGCAGAAGTGGTTGGTTAGCCCGGAGGTCAATGTTTATGTGATTGCTTGGGAACCATCTAAACTGAACTAGCGACAACAAACTGCGCAATTATTCTGAGATGATTTGAGAAACGTTCCAAACACGTAATGGAAGACCCAAAACGGCTTGTTATTACGACGCTTTATTTTTACAGTGAATTGTTTTCAACCTTTCCGTCTGAAAAACAGCAGCTGCCCACACAGAAAAACAATAGTTGGCAAATAAGCACATCAATTACATCAATTTTATATACATGAAACTTGATTACACCAAAAAACTTTCATCCTCCTACGTTAACATGTTCGTATGCGAATAGTGCGACACAACTTGAAAAAAATTAATGCAATTTTCTTGTCAATATAGAGTTGGTACAATGCAAAATGCGTATACATTCATTTACACTTCAATGTATACTGTGGCTTTAAAGTTAGTGCATGAATTGTAAACCACAAAAGAGTTGTACTTGTGTAAAGTTTAGCACACTTACATAAATTAGGGTTACAAACTGTGAAAAAATATACAAGAAGATTCTGGTGGGGGGTGAAAAATATAGTTATATTGACAAGGAACAATTTTTCAGAAGCTACGACGTTGGGCGTCGTCATGTTGTTGATAATTTCGGCGTGATGTTTAAAAGTTCAAGACTATCTGTTAAGTTTGTATGGAAGACAATTAATTTGCATCTGTTATTTTGAAACAATTAGCGATTACGTATCGGCAATCGAAGTAGCCTGCAGCCTTTCCTGTGACGGAACTAAAAATCTGGGGGCGTCCTGTACGTAAATACAAACGTCAAAACTAGATTTTTTGTAATTTTTAAACTTTCAACATAAATAGAGCACAGAGCTATAGCGAGAATCACTTTACTAACACTGAGCACAACTTCAGTCTGCGAATATATCTTTTTGTGATTAGTGCGAACTTAGTTTTCTCCTGCTTTTGTTATTTCGGTAACAGCTTCGAACTGGTTAGAACATGAAATTAATTGCACTTTTGCCGGTAGCGGCTGCTCTCGTACTGAGCGTTAATGTAAGTTGAATTAATCTTTTAATTAATTATACGGTGGATTGCATGAAATCGAATTAATCTAAATCTGATCTGATGCTAAACTCTAGTATGTAGGTAGCTGTTTAGTTAAGGTAGTAGCAACAATTTCGACGATGACTTTAAAGCACGTTTTTCCAGGGATCCCTAACGCACAGGAAAGACGTGATACTTTTCGTAAACTAAACAAAAAATGTGATGTGTCCTTTTTTATGTTTTTTGAATTTCCTAGTTTAAGGCTAGCTACTACGTTGCCTTACTAAACACTAAGCCAACGTGGTAGCTAGCCTAAACATGCACATTTTTAAATGAATAAAATTATTTGTGCATGTTTTGATATGAGGAGTTTAATTGTTCAGTTTGCATTTTTGAAACTGACAAGTCCAGTCCTTGGCTGGGTTTTGATCCGTCACCACAGACGGAGCCTGCGTCACAGGGGCAGCTTTGTGGCAGGACTGTCACGGCTAGCCACTTAGCCACCGGCTCGCTTCACTCGGATACCTAAGGCATCCTCGTAAAGTAACCGATTTTGTGAAACATAAAGCCGACGGGTTTCACTAGTGTAAGATAGTGCAATTTTTACACTTATGTAACAGTATGAGGGAAAGGGTTTATTGGCTCAATACAAGTTCACCGAACAGTGCCGGATATGTATAAGGGGTGTTGTGGGAATGAATAAAGTCCAGAAGCAGGTCAATTATATCATATACGGCTAACGGCACTGTTCGGGAATAATGGCGCCGGATTCTAAGAAAAGTGTTGAATATACCTAGAACTTGGGCCAACTATTTTTTCACATTACAACATGTTTCTCTTCTTTTCAGGGATGTGACAAAAAATCCAACGAGTTTTATTCGTCCACGGCAGATTTTCTGGACTGCATCAACAGAGACATCAACAAAGAGATCAACAGTATTGCCAAGCGACCAGAAAAGTTGGACAAACTTGAGAGAGACATCAAGAACTACTACAAAGCCGCAGATTCGTGCCCAACCCCCAATCTGGGTGCAGATCTAGAGGTCTTTATCAGCCACTACTCTTACATTCCCGCCTCGCTTAAAAAACTGGTACCCCATCTGCGTAAGCTGTTCCGCGAGTTGGTTCAGGATGAGGATACCACTCAGTGCTGTCTCAATTTCTTTCGCCACAAGTTCCTGTCAAATCTGAAGAAGTGCCTGAAAGCAAACATCCCTACTGGCAAAGGAAGGGAGCTAGATCCCATGCCCGTCTTGAGATCTCCGACTAAGTCTGAAATTAAGAACTTGTAAGTTGCAGAAACCTAAAACAGTAAAGTTCTACTTCGTAGAAATAGACACTTGGCTTAGCGACCGATATTAATTAGCTTTGACTGTAAATGGCATTCAGATCTTATGGTTATCGCTTAGCTAGAACTTCAACAAAAAGCTACATATGTACTTTTGACTTTAAACTACTGCTACTACAGCTAGTCCTTTATTTGAGTTGAAGAAAAATCGAAAGAAAAAGAAAGAAAATTTTGAAAGAAAGAAAACCGAAAGAAAATTGAAAGAAAGAAAATTTGAAAGAAATTCGTTTCCACTACGAAATAAAGACAATTAATAGCAGCTGTTCTGCAACTTTGAAGGCAAATAACGTTCAGTGCCTGCTTTAACACAACAGCTGCCCCTTACCCGTCAGAAAAATTGAAAGAAATGATTTGAAGAAATTTCCAATTTTCTTGCAAGAAAGAAAACTGCAAGAAAGAAATTTTAAAGAAAAGAAAAGAAAATTGTACTGCAATAAAGGACTAGCTGTACCACTTTAAACTACTTTTAACTAGTTTATTTTAACATAAAATAAACGGACTCAGCTTAGTGTCGTTGTAATAGGGTAAACTCGGCTAATTCCGACAAATATTAACAATCGGGATTTGCGTATGCAATTTCCACAATTTCTCGAACTCGAAGATGCATCAGCCTACGCTGCAGCCAATGACAATTCTTTTAAGCCATTACTTGTCACCTGCTGGCCGATGATTTGGTCAATATGGTCAACTTTATTCAGCAATGTTGTTTTAACTGTAAATGCTGAATATTGATGCAATGACCAACTGCCCTAGTACAGTTTAAAGCAACGGCACTAGCCCAATTAGTGTCGGCATTTACCCAAATGCCGTGAGCATCAGACGGATTGTGTCGGAATGGCGTCGGAACAGAGTCGAGTGTCGATAATACCCAGACTGAGACAGCTATTTTCAGTTACGTTGAAAATGTATTTCGCAATCGAATACAAACTCAACATTTTTATTTCATTGAAAAAATAGGTTAGACATCTTCCAAGTTTCAGAACACTACGCCACACTGGTCAAAAATTATTGCTAAAAATGAGCTAAAATCTGAAAATTCTTAAAAAATCTCGAATTCAAAAAAAGCTACAAAAAGTAGCTCAGCCGTCCAGTGCGTGTTTTTATGTCATTTGAGTCATGTACGATTTACAATTTCATATAGTATTTGTGTTTTAGCATCCGCTATGTGGAGACTTTGTTGAAGGCCTACATTGGTCTGAAACCCTGCAATGACCGAGATCAGAGGAAGATTGTCAAGAAAATCAGCCAAGAGGTCCATGACAACATTTGCAAATGCGCCAGACGACGATAGTAAGTCAGGCAGACTAGTCGCGAACATAACAGAAACGAGCATACTGTATTACCGGGCTGCATTGTTTCCTGAATGTCCTAACGTCCATTATTCCAGACGGGGGCTTTATTCAAGTCGGGCTTTATTTGAGACAGGGGCTTTATTTCAGACGGGGACTTAATTCAATAAAATTTTGAATATTTGAGGCGGGATTTTTTTATCTGTAGTTTTGTGAGTTCCTTGCGAGGGGCTTTATTAGGGACAGGGGTTTTATTCAAAAGAGGGCCTTTATTCGAGGTAATACGGTAGCACGTTAGCTTGAAATAATTTACCAGCTAAAAAGGGTCCATTCTCTTACCGGATTAAACAGACTAGACTTAATCCGCTGTGATGTTTAGAATGGCAACAGGACTAAACTAGTTTAAATACCTAAGTTTTCTTTAATACTTAACTTTCTTGATCTTAGTCCAAGCCTGTTCACAAACTGCAATAAACAGATATATATCGGGTAAGCTTATGTTAGGTTAATACATAAGTTACATAGGTAAGTTCGTTTAGCTTGACAAAAAAGCAAAAAAAATAACAAGCTAAAACTTGCGTCGGTGTAATCTGTGTCGGTTTAGGAATGGAATTTTTCAAAACCATTTAGAAGGACTAAAACTGTAGTGCAAGAGTACGTATATGGTATATACGTTGTACGTACCTACCTAACTGCTCAAGACTCGGTCTTGAGTTGCTTCCTCTTTCTTACGGTGGGAAGCTGTCTGCCTGGAATGGTGCCAACATTCCAGGTGAGTCAGCGACAGGCTATTTTTGGATTTGGATGTTCGAAATGTCACGCCAGGCTGGCGGACTATTTAAAGGGCGAGCTCACCTTAGAGGGGGGTTCTTTTGGAGTACTGCTAGTTAGACTGTCAGCTGGAGCTGACCGTGTGTCCGTATTGTTATAGTCTATATTGTGTTGCTCGTTTAATAAACGCTACCTATTTAATACGAGTTAACTTGTGCGGTCTATCAAGAGTGCATACTTACTACAAAACTGACTCACTCTGTCTCTGACCGCTGGATTGTTGAGTATACATACATATGTTACATTGAATTTGACAGAAAAACAGCCTGTGCTTGTCTTTTGAACCATATTTTTACCTTCAGATACAAAGACAAGTAAATCCAAATTTTATGATTTTCTTACATCCAAATGGGATGCACAATAGCTGTTTAATAATTTTAGACTCAGTCCAAAACGTTCTTAGAACGTCGTAATGAATCAATCCATGTGTATTTGACAGGATCACTTGTTTGACTTAGGGTTGTTTCATAGTCACAGCCGTATGTCCGCTCAGCCGGCAAGATTACGAAATTGTCACGTCACCATAAGTGTGTACTCGATCAAATTTGTGATTATTTCGTAATTTTGCCTCATGAACGGACATACGTCTGCAAGTGTGAATCGACCCTCTTAGACTGGGTTAAAGTTAAACACGCTTTGTGAATCCCACCCATTGAATCCGTCTACCTGAAGCCAGTCTGGGAAACATGAATGAGTTGTTGTTTCAGCGACGAAGATTGCGCCAAAACCTACAACGAGCTGTGTCCCAAGGCTCACGCATGCATCGGTGATCTGGTGGAAGATTTCCATAAGGTTTTCAAGGACTACGAAGTTCGTGAGGCCGTTCTGACCTGCTACGACAACTCCAACACTCATGGCGGCTTGGACCGATCCGAATTGGCAACCATGGGCCTCGAGGTTGCCGAAGCTATCAAAGAAATTCGCCAGAGCAGCGCTAAGGACAAGAGAGAATTTGTGGAATTCGTCAAGCGGCTGGTCATGTCCCACTTCGACCCAGACTTCTGCGAGGAATGCCGTCTGTAAAAATCTGCAAAAACTCATAAACCTGCGTCGAATGGTGAAATTCTGCTCTTAGTTTTAGCTCTTGTTATGATTGAATTTGATGGGTTAGCCTGTTTCACACGATGAAAAAGTGCGTGAGCGTTTTTCCATAATGTGAAACAGTCTTCAGGTAGACTCTAAAACTTAAACTGATCGGACCAATTAGGGTACATCACATTTATATACCTGCAAGGAGTTTCACCATCGTGTGCAAGTGTTTTTATTTGTATTTACAATCTAACATAAATTAGGAACTTTAATGTCATATGTCTAACCAAATGTATCTATATCCGAAGATCAACAAAATCTGTCATGTGTACTCTATCGTGTATTCATAATGCATTGGGTGTTATAAATAAAATTATTTTGGAAATTGTTGGTTGCGTAAGTTTAACTATCGAACTGAAGCTATTAAACTTGATTTAGGTATTAAGAAGAAAGTATAATGTATGACAGACCTTCAGGTACTGAAAGGAATTAATGACAACTGAGCATTGACTCCTTAGCTCAAATGGTTGAGCGCTAATATGCAGTGTCAAATATGGGTGGTTCGAATCCCTCCTAGATCCTTCCAATGTTGTCGGTTATAGTATCCTTTTTTTGACAGAAGTACATACTGAGTCAACTTAAACTGGGCTGAAATTTTATGCTCAGCATCAGCAACTATCCCGACCAGACCATCCCACTAATGATTCTGCAGCGATTTGTCAGCATCGTAAAAAACTGGTGAACAAAAGCTTTAAAACAGAACTTCCGCTGAAGAGCCGTCGCTTGAATAATTTGGTTGCCTTTTGTGAAATTGAGAAAATTATATATCTCAAAATATTTAGTAGTATAAAGTATATATATATAAATCAAAATCAATTCGATGAAACTTTATCAATTATATCTAATCTTAACGCATTCTTGCCTCTCAAGGCTCGATTCATACTTACTTACACCCGTATGTCCGATCATCCGTCAAAATAACATACTAAATAATCACGTCACAATCTGATCTGATTCATTTTAATCTACGAGCGGTGGGGCTGTGTGGTGTGGTGGTTACTATTGTAAGCGGTGCGAGCGGCTGGAGTTCGATTTCCGGCGCCTCTATTTTTTCTTTCTTTCGGAATTGGGGCATCATCTTATTTCAACAATTACATGCAATTACAGTATTACTGACTGACCACTGACCAGAATTACTAGTTACAAACTCCGGGGTCAAAACGGAGTCGGAGTCACTTAGCTGAGTCAGTGCATACACAACTTGCAGTTTTAATACGGAATCATGTGACTCCGCTTTGACTTCGGAGTCTGTAGCAAGTAATTTTGGTCGGTACTGTAGCGTTAGGTATATTTCGCACCAAAATACCCGGATCCAGGCTCCGGCACTTTTCAAGCAAGCAGTCTTGTAACTGCTAGGTGACAACGAACTAGTCTAAACTAGACTATTCTCTTAATTGCACTAGTTTAGTGTTAATAATATTAATATATTATCACATAATCACACACATTCATGTAGTATAATATTAGTTCAAAGATAAGATGAAAACATATGCAGTATGTTATGCCTATACAGTATTTTACAGGCATCTCTACACACACAGTTTAAATTCGGCTTTTCACCATATACCACAATCTGTAAAGTGCAAACTTTGCCTTTAAATATTAAGCTGTCTGATAAGCATGTAAAGATATTCGACAACTGGCTTTATCAAAACAGTTCAAGTTGTTTGCGTGCACTTTGATTTAAACTTACAGCAGCTGACTTTACATTCGCAATTTTGATTGTCTGTATTAATTCGTCTGCTTTAATTGTGGTAGATGTCGCGTGTAAGCGCGCACAAGCACGAGATTTTACCCCCCCCCCCCCCTCTAGGCGCTATTTGCGCTATTATATTTACCCGCTCTAAAACCCCCCCCCCCCCCGCTATTTGCGCTATACACACTACGACAGGTACCCCCCTCCCCCCTCCCCGCCCCCCTTTCCCCTATTGCTATAAGCGCTATTTTTTTCATAGGCTTAAAAATAGCGCTTATAGCACCTGAGGGTGCTACATATTTGCGCTATTTTGTGCTATTGGCTAATTTATTGAGTAGGCGCCCACCCCCACTCCCCTCCGGTTTTTGGGTTTGTAGGGCTTTCGATCCCTCGCTCCTATAAGTCAAAATGTAGGCAATTACCCAACATGACTTACCATTCTTCGTCCTATTGGTTACGCAAAATGAAACCCTAGAAAGGTAAAAAGATTCAGTAAGCGCCCACCCCCCCAACCAGCAGTAAGTGTTGGGTTTGTAGGGCTTTCCATCCTTCGCTTCTAATAGTGAAAATTGCAGGCAATCTTCCAACATGATTTATTACTCAAGAAATACTTACTGATTCCAAATTCTTAATTTTAGAAATAACAAATACTCGTAACGTTAGGTAAATAAAGTATTCTCCAGCATATTAATATTCTACTAAAAACAGATCATTAAAGGAAATAACCAAAAAACATATATAACTTACTTGTTAAGCAAGAAAAGAACGAGAAATAGTTTAAAGCAATAATGAGTTAATAATCATATTAATATAATAATAATCAAGTCCAAGCAGCGTCCAAGCGCCTAAATAGCGCAAAGAGCACCATCTGGTGCAATAAACGCTATTTTTTAAGCCTACGAAAAAATAGCGCTTATAGCACTTTGATGGGCTATCGTTTTGCTATATGCGCTATTTTTTTATATTGTCAACTAGAACACTAACAAAATTTTAAAAATAATTTTAATTTTATTCTAATTTATTGAGGGACCGTATACTCGCTAAAAAGGACAAAAATTTTAATAAATTAGCCAATAGCACAAAATAGCGTCTAAATAGCGCAAATAGCACCCTCAGATGCTATAAGCGCTATTTTTAAGCCTACGAAAAAATAGCGCTTATAGCACTTTGATGCGCTATTGTTTTGCTATATGCGCTATTTTTTTATATTGTCGACTAGAACACTAACAAAATTTTAAAAATATTTTAAAATTAATCTAATTTATTAAGGGAAAGCCCAAAATATCTTTTGACCTTTTTTTGGGAGAGTTACTTAAAATTTAAAGACATATATTGCAAAATTTTTGGCCAATTCACAGCCAGAGGCGCCCTGCACGGAAATATTTGACACTTTTTTGACAGGTTTAGACGTAACCGTGAGATTCTGGAGAAGACACCATTTATTAGATAGCCGCATACAAAACAGCCCTTTTAAATCGTACCGCAAAATTGCTTCCTATTTGTTGTTAACAAACATCAAAATACTCAAACCCACGTCCTAGTTTTTCCTGTCGCTACCTCAGTAGCGACAGGACTTTACATTTGTTTTGCACTACGTAAAATACACGTCTACGTGTATTTTCTGTAGCAAATTTGTGTGCGTGTGTATTATGTAATTTTACCGTTATGTGTGTGAAGTGGCCAAGCAGCCAGCCAGCTAGCTTCGTGTTGTTGTTGCTAGCTAGGTTACTGTAGGGTCGAAATGGCCAGATAGGTGTTTTTTATTGTTTTTAAGTCCCTAAACAGGAATTTTTTGTAACTGACGCTTCAATTATCGGAAACCAGATAGGTAATGGATAATTGAATTACTTCCAGGAATTATTTGAAATAAGCATCAAAAAAGGAGCAAAAGTCGTCCCAAATTAAGCAAAGCGCACTTTGATAGTGGTCTCAAAGGTATTTAAAAACAACAATCAAATCCAATCAAGAAATTTTAATAATAGTTTGGCATTAACAGTTTTATTGGTACTTAATTGGTCGAGTAAGCGTTTATCACAACAACTACTTACTTAGCAAACTATCTGTTAACTTTTACTGTAAACGGAACTTGAATCAAATGATATTACAGGCTAAAGCCCGGTCCAAACATTGTCCGTAACAGTCTCATTTATTCTATCACAATTTTATGTGGTTTCTATGCAAAACTTTGGAAAGCAAGTTTATTAGTGTGTGAGCTGGACTGGAAGACGCTGACTACTGCAAACAAGAGTGCAATTACAACTTATGTACTGACTATATAGACACAAATACGAACAGGTATAAACCAAGATGTGGGCTTTATAAACCATGGTTTAGATTTATAATTCATTTTATGCAATGTATTTTTTTCATGAACATCCTGATCGCTACACACAACAGGCACTGACCGATCATACCGTTTTTGCTAAACCCTATCGTGGGTCGGTTCGTTAAAATTTGTGCCCGACTTATGTAGGTTTGGAAAATTAAGTCATGCACACACATTTAAAAGCTGAGAAATTCAGGGGGGAGCCGTCAACAAAGGGGGAAAGGCTACGCAGTTTGTTTTAATTAGGGAATGAAATGTGGAGATGGATTGGGGGTCAGAGTGTGTAAGACTGTGCCTTTCTTTGTCCTTCATAGAATCCTTGGTAAATCCGAAATGTTTCATGAGTTATGTATTCAGATGTGGGTGCGTGCGCTAGATAACCTGTCTGTGAGTACTGGCACATATTATGATTGCCAGTAAACAAGAAAACCATGTCCAGGCGTCGAATGAGGGTCAAGCTTGGAGGCCAACGTTTAAATATGGTATCGGGTTGGCTACATGAGCAAGGTGCCGATAAAGTTTTAGCGTTTACTCCTTCCTTTGTTTAAAAGAAGGTTTAATGGCTTAATAATTGCAGCTACGAGCTTGGGTCTTATGATGCAGTGCTTAGCATTTTCCAAGCCCATGTAAAAGTCCCCGGCTCGATACTCTACAGTTCTACACCTACTTTTCTTTCTTTTTCCTTTTTCGAAAAATAATTGCTTTTTGCAACATGTTAATATTGGTAACTTCAATCAACGAAATTTTTAAAAACAGTTTTGCAAAAATGCCGCAAAACCTTTATGAAAGTAGAAAGAATGGGAGCGACAGGTTAAATTTTTTTAGAAGGAATTTCTTCAGCTACTTCTATTCTACCGATTATACAGTTGCACTGAAAATTACTACTGTTGGACAAGACTGCAATACTGCTGTGGCCATGGATCAACACACAATAAATTTTGCATAAAATTGCTGCTTGTTGACACAAAAAGTGTCGCTCAGTAACAAAATTTTGATTAGTGCTATGGAAATAAAAAAAACACCTATACTAAATATAAAACACCGAATTAGCCATTTATGGTGCTACAGTAACCCACGAAATCAACACCCATAGTAACAACAACAAAAGTTGGCTAGCTGGCCGCTTGGGCCAGCTTACACACAAAACACAA
>JASANF010007598.1:0-34610 GCA_030248245.1 Trissonchulus sp. WLG1_4
ATCACTTTTGTTTCTAGTACTTTATGCGAATTATCACTGTATCTCTCCGGGAAGGAATTGTACTCCCTTTTAGGAGTTTACTTGTTTTTACTTACATACATATGTAACATATTTCTCACAAAAAGCGTCTCCTTTTGCAGCCATTTAAACTGCAAAATCTAAATCAAAAGCGTTCGGCAGTTGGAACTTGGAAGGTACTTATTGAGTGATGATTAATCACTGAAGGTCAATGATTTCTGTATGCAGTTTTTGTTCACTGATGAAATGTTGGATTTCTTAAATTTAACTTCGTTCTTGGTGCTGTGTCAGTTTGAAACCAGGCAGTACTGTCACGTTTATGACTTCTAGTGAAGCATCAAAACTTAAGGAATCCTAGTGGTCTAGTGGTTAGTTTGTTAGGTTTGTAACCATGAGGTGACGTCGTCGATTCCTAGTGGATCACTTTTTGTCAAACTTTTGCATCTTCAAGTTATCTTCTTAGTAACCTCAGAAGCAGCAAATCACTAAACATAAGAGGCATTTTTACCGTGATATACGCAAATTTGAAAAAAGATGTGTAAAACACACTCCGCACATTGACACTTTAGCGCTAGAACTGTGCTCCAAATACCAGAATACTAGAATCAAAATTAAAGACCTGTTGGGCTGTGGCCCAACAGGAAAAATATTATAGCCATTATCTATTTTATGTATCACAGATTTTTGAATGACTGCTTAGTGCTGACTGAACGGATATGACTTTGAATAGCGAGCCGCCCGGGTTCGATTCCCGGTGCCTGCCAATTTTTCTTTTTTCGAAATTGGGGCATGCTCTTTTTTCAACAATTATTTAATTATTGTTGGAATTATTATAATGTAGTAAAAATAAGGTTCTCGAGGATACTTATTTAGCACCTTTTCATAATGATTTAAATTTTTAATTTGAAATAGAACAAAAAGTGAAGCCAACATAATAGCAGTAAAGTTTTTTTTACATTATTTTAACATAGATTTCTTGTTCATCATTAAAAGCGACTGCCACTTAGCACTACACAGAGCCAAAAGAAAATAAAAAAAAAAAAAAAAAAAAAAAAAAAAAAGTTTTTCTCGCGAAAAACACACACACATACACAGAACCGACACCTGTTAATATTTCTCAACAGTAGCGCCATAACATATCCTGTTATGTGATATGCATCAACTATTGTGTTCTGAGCTACACAGGTTCTTGAACCATCTATTTTCCAGTGAGTATGTAGCTCTCAGTCTAAGACTGTCTGATCCGACCTGTAATAGGGCAAAGGTATATTTCTTGTACCCCCACCTCAACATAAGCTTAATCTATGCACGTTCATATGCAGGTCTGCCTTGGGATATTGTCATAACAAGCCCGAGGTTTCATAGTTTTGTTGGTAAATTGATTATTAGCTTGTTTTGCTGGATGCTTGTCATATCCTGTGACGTTGCATTGTGACTGGCAGTTTTTCTTGCCTATTATATGTAGCTTATTATAGGCTAATAATGCCCTCGGATACTATATATTATGTTATCATCATATACGTAATTGGGTCATTTTCTGTCACGTTTGGAAAAGGAACTATTGTAACCAAACTGAAATAATATATGGTAGTGTTGTGTTGGCCAAGAAAATTAATATTCTAAAAAGTTTTAGTTCCTGAAATGCACTTTCTAGTGGAGTACTGACTACTGAGTATTGTTGGACCAAGAAATTATTCAAGAATTGTGTTTAGTTCCGGAAATAACACTTTTGACTTTAGCATATACTCACAACTGAGTATTGTTAGACCAAAAATTACCTATTCAAGAATTGTGTCACATGTAATTCCAGAAAGGCACTTTTTCTTTGACTGTTAATAAGTGAAAATTGACGTTAACACGAATGTAATCTTGTAATTGGTGAGCGTATAGTAACTTTTTCATCAAAGTGACCAGTTAGTTAGTAATGACTTAGTATGTAACCAGCGATGGTCACTACGAAACTCTTTTCCTTTTGAGAAGGAAGATTTCATAGACTTTGTTGGGGCTATTTCCTGTCATTTTTCAACAATAAGCAAAACGTGAAGTGGCGGAAGCTTTTTTGTCAGACTAGTAAGCCGTACCAAATGGAAAAGTATGACTTATGACACTGTTCCCATAGGTCAGTTTGGCAGCGCGGTAATGTAGTGTTACACATTTGTGGCTGAAACCGGAACCAAATGCGACAGTTCCCTAACGGGTACTATATTTTGTCAAATTTTTACGGCAGTCGCATTGACACAAAAAGTGTTAACTTTTGACTGTTTTCTTTTGGAAACAATTACGTTGGAATTAAAATTTTTGTGCGTGTTTCAGCATAGTCTGTATACATATAAGTTGTGCACTTTCTCCTGTTATATTATATCAAGAGTACATGTAATAGGATGTACTATTATTATGTCCTTATTCTTATATGTCCTCTTGATTATATTGATGGCACAGGTATGTAGGTTACACTACCTGCTCTATGTACATAGATAGGTACCTCTATAAACCTACTTATGTAGTCTATACAGACCAAGTTATAAATTGATACATCTAATATCAGCAGGCAGGTAACAAAAGTGTCTATTGTGAACTGTGAAATTAGCAGAAACGCAGGTGGAGCGTAATTATGTCAAATTGGCCAGAAATTGGTTCAGTCTGGCTCAAGAGCCCATAACATAAACCGTTTTCGTAGGCGTTTTTGTTAGTGTGAAGATGAGCCCCTACCTTACAGTGCTATAGCACCAGACATGAGACAACTCATCTTTATGTTAAATGTGGAGAGCTTATTTTGTCAATTTATTATTTATAAATTAAAGTCTGACAAAAAATAGTTGCATCACTTGAGAAAACATGTGATTTCGTTACGAAAAAATAGATTTTGATTATAAAGAGTACAGCAAGTACCGTAGGTATTACCTCGAATAAAGCCCCAGGGGCTTTATTGTTTCGTGGACGTCTTACCTGGGGCTTATTTGAGGCTGGGGCTTTATTCAAGGCTGGGGCTTTATTTTTTCGTCAGTTTTCTGAAGTTGGCCTTTCTCACAAGTTTTGTTCATTCTACAGTATAACAGTTGCAACGAAACTGCAGTTTTGCACTGCAAAGCGCTGCTCCATAGCTGGCCAACCTCTAGGATTAGTGTTAGCTCAGTATGTGAACCATCGATTATAGTTCGACTATTTAATGAATCTGCAACAGGCAGTCATATGTTACATTGGTTACATACACTTGCACCCCTGGGGTTTTATTCAAGGCTGGGGCTTTATATGTAATTTCGTGAGCCTCTTCCCTGGGGCTTTGTTCAAGGCTGGGGCTTTATTCAAGCCCGGGGCTTTATTTGAGGTAATACGGTAGTCGCAGAAGTCATGCCACCAAAATAAGTAAGTGCCACATCTATTTTTTGTCAGACTTTAGATAAAAGAGATTACACCAAGACAGTTTGCTTATAACTCGTTCACAAGTCTTGTGCAATTATGTAAGTACATGATATAACTTATTACATTAATGCAAATACTTACACACATACATAGACAAAGTTTCAGACTTTAGCCTATTTTTAGACTATTTTAAATATTATTTTAGACTGATATTTTTGGACTTTAGTTTGGAATAGTAAATTTAGAACTAGTGTAAATTTTAGACGGATCTACCTTAGACTGCTTTAAAATTCTAGACTTCCATTACGATAGTCCTGGGTCTAGTTTAGTAATTGTCCAAGGATATGGCTTTTGCTGCTAAGATGCTAATTTTTAGAAGGTAGTCGTGCTCGTGCATTACATTATTTCAGAATATGTAAGGTGAGAAATATGGCATTTTAGTTTCAACTGCAACTTTCATTTTATTCCGTTCCCATTAGGCAGGAATACAGATTAGGAAGCACAAAAAACGTTAAGGCTGCAAATTTTAACAGAATTGAAATCAGGGTTCAGGTCAGAAATAAGAAGTCAATTTTAGAAACTTCGGTTCTTTGTCTTTATATATTTGCTATTTCTTAGTTATCACTGGTATATACACTAATGGACCCTTTCAATGATAAGTACTAATCTTTAATCGTTCTCAATTTTGAAAACAAGCTCTTAGTGTGTCACAGAGTCAACGTTAACAGACTGGATCTACAGATAGGCTTCACTTCAAAGGCTTTTCGGAACAAAACAGTCTGCAATAAACATCGCGGCTAGGTTTTATTGGCTTCCATTTGGCACTACACTGACTTTGGACAAATTATGTAATGTAGCCAATTGGAATTTGTTCAATCTGTTGCATGACGATTAGGGTCGATTCATACTTACAGCCGCTCCGTTCATCCGTACATCCGTTCAGCCGGCAAAATTACGAAATAATGATGTCACTAATAGTGTTTGAGATCGGCATTGGCGTGATTATTTCGTAATTTTGCCGGCTGATCGGACATACGGCTGTAAGTATGAATGACGATTAGGGTCGATACTCGATTCATACTTACAGCCGCATGTCCGTTCAGCCGGAAATAATGCTTAAATACCTCTCCACCACTATTGTAATAGACTATGTAGCTTGTGGCGTGATTATCTTGTAATTTTGACGGCTGAACGGCCGAACGGCTGTAAGTATGAATCGCCCCCAACAACATTAACGGAATTTATTTAGCCTATAGAATCTTTTGAAAATGGAAAGACTATATACATATATAAGTGGAATTTTGAGCGGGTTCTTGTTTAACTTATTCGTAATGTTAGTATTTAAAGTTAATCTAGTTAATCTTGTCTAGTTAATCCGGATTTATGATCAGGTTATAGACTTTGGCCCAAATAGGGCGCCAGACTGTAGATCCTGAGATTAGTGGTTCTAATCTCAATCTAATCTGGTCTATTTAGATTATTTTTTGTTATATACCTATTTGAATTTACTATTTCTTTTTCAATTATTTTTTTGTGCTGTTTTTTAGTGCGGTTTAGATCACCTGAACCAAAGTTTAGCTATACAATTCCCAATGGATCTGGGATTTAATGGGCATAATCTCATGTTATTGTCCTTTGTGAGACACTCTTCCCTCAATTAGACACCATCATAGCAACCACCAATTTATAAGCCGAGTTGTTCTGTAGCCTGTCTTTCTGCCTCTTTTACACTCCATAAAGCACAGTTGAAATATGGTTTTGTGTGGTGTGTAACGCGTGTAGGAGGAAAAGCTATTTGAGAGTTGGGTATATATATATATATTGATACCAGTTGTCAATGACTGTGTCCATTAAGAAATATGTCATCCTGCTTTTTGAGATATACGAACTTCAATTTATGTTTATTCTAAAAGTTTCTTTATTAACTATGAAGATTAAACTACCAACGGTGTTCTAATGGATCATTACTTTACTGTATTAAGGTGGTCCGTGGTACATTACATATGTATATACATTAGCACTGCTAGTTACGTTTTTGACAGTTTCGTAGCTTGGTATAACTTTTGGCAGAGTATGCATTTAGTACAGTTTTGTCCACTTAAAAATTAGATTCGCTAAGGTACTACTGATTTCAACAAACCAAAGTTTAGGAAAGTACATATTGTCGGACTAAACGTGTGAAAAATGTAAAGTCAGTTATATTTTAATTTGAGTGATTCAGTCTGAGTTTAAGTACCTAGAGGACCTAAATCCTAGCTACTCTAGCATATCCGTCAATAAACTAAACAATCTATAATTTATTAGAATTGCCCGCTTGGTCCATAATCATCATTTCCGATGACCTACTTTTCAGGTAGTGTCACCTTCGTGTGACAATATTTGATATTTTTTGCAGCAGATGTTGTGCGTAAAGCTCATTATTTTGAAAATTTATTAATTCGCTCGCATTGCTATTTTTAACGTGCCAATCTTCTAATGGCGTGCAAGCAGTAACAACAATTGTTAGTGCCATTAAAATGCTTGCTTTGTAGTCACTATTTGTATGAATCGTAGATTATTTCAACAGCATTTATTTAAAAGCATGTCTCACAGAATTCAAACAGTGAGCAATTTTGAATTTAAAAACCGTTGCTTCAAGTTTTGCTCAATAAATTAGGTTATCATTAATAATCAATGAACGACCGAACTCTTAGGCAAAGTCTGTAAATTTCAAGAAATGCAGAAAAATTTATTCTAATGCATTATTGGCTTTTATCATTTTTTATCACTCATCAGCCAACCCAGAGATTATCATATGCGAAAGTGAACTGAAAATCAGCTGCATCATGTTATCTGTTTTATCAATGTTCAGCTTCGGCTAATAGTAAAACATTCTAAGGGCCTTTTCATAAAAAGATTAAAAATCGAAGATTAAAATAAATATTTTTATGAAAACGACATTAAAATTCAGTTGCAGCTATGAAGATTAAAAATATTAAAAATTCATAGTTTGATTGCAGCGTGAATTTTTAATCTTGATTTTATGAAAACGTGATTAAACACTTTTAATATTTTTAATATCGCTGATTAATTTTAATATTTTTAATCTTTTTATGAAAAGACCCTAAGAGCCGACCAAAATCCGTCAATTCATACTTACAGCTATTGCGTCCTTTAGCCGATAAAATTACGAAATAATCAAGTTACTACATATGTGTATGTAACATGTACGTAACATGTAGGCCCACACATCGTATACTACGTGAACAGCGACTTTGTAAACCATGTGACATGGGAGTTGTTGAAAATTATATTCATTTTTTATTGGAATGCGCTGTTTATAACGACCTAAGACCTGCTGCTATTACTGTATCTCAAAATGTTTCACAGCAGTTTTGCACAATTTTAAGCAACTATGATGCTCGTATTTATCAAAGATTTATAAAACTTTTTAATTTCTGCTTTCAATCGTCGTTATTTTTTGTACCAACAGCTTAATTTGAGCTAGCAATGGCCAATCATGTATCTTAGTAAATTTTGAAAAAGTATATCAGTTCTAGATTATGTGAATTGTGAGTTTTAAGCGTGACCTATGCCGTACAATGTATTACTAAATGTGTTTGCTACAGTTGCATATCAAGTCTCTGTCATGGGATAGTATGCATGTTTTCCTTTATTTAAATAAACTTTCATAATAACTTTCATAGCTAGTACCAAGAGTACATAATAGTACCCCCACTCAGTTGAGTACGGGGTCTTCAGTTGAGGGGGGGTACCCCCCCTCAAAACCGTACATAAAAGGCCTATTTCGCGCTGCGCATTGGACGCGCGCTGCCAGGCATAATAGGGAGAGTGTCATACGCTTCCTATTATGTACTCTTGCTAGTACCTAAACCCTTCCCAGGGTACATACTACATTAGGTGTCGTGATTTGTGAATAATTATTAATTTTACCGACTGAATGGAAAGGACATTACATGTATGAACTACATATGAAGCGACCTAACCTAATTCGTCAGTGGTAGTAGGTACGGACGGGACTACGCTACGGGAGTATGCTGCAGTACAAGTACTCAGTTTAAACCCTCGGGGACGAAACCCCTGACGGTTTTTTAAATGTAGTTTTTTCTTTTGGATAGTGCATACTGCATTGCTCATCACAGAAGTAATGCGTTGTGTTTAGCTTCACTTTTTCGCTGCTTTCTGATTATATATATATACATTTCATCTTTGTCATTATAATCTTAAATCAGTTTTGCCTTCTTCACACATGATCTGATTGATCTTTATGATTGGTTCTCAATTCACCTTGCATATATAAAGGTCGATTAAACTGCAGATATCAAATCAAGTAAACACAAAAAAATTGGCCGCTGGCGTTTATTTTTCCGGTTAAGCAGACACGCAACTGTGAAGGCGCTGTGAACATTAATTTGCCGCAAGGAAAATAAGCTAAAAATGGCAGAAATTTAGCTATATATATATAACTGTAGCTGGGGTCCACATATGTAGTAAGTCTCTACACGGTGTCTGTCGTACATAAATGTCTGTTATTTGGTGTAAACAGAACTCGTGTTTTTCAAAGTGACTAAGTTTTTGTATTTACCTACAGTCCACTAGAATATTCAAATATAGGTAGGTAGGATTCACCCACAGTCAATTCAAACGCAACTAATTCAGTTCACATTCACTGTTTTTCAGAATTGCACAGTACCAACCAAAATTACTTGCTATGTAGTTGCTGCAAACTCCGGAATCAAAGCGGGGTCAGAGTCAATTGATTCCGCAGTCAAAGTACAGATGAGTATATAGGACGCTAACGCCGGAATCAAGAGACTCCGGCTCCGTTTTGACTCCGGAGTCTGTAGCAAGTAATTTTGGTCAATACTGTACGTAAATTCATACCAAGATTAACATAATGGCGTCTCACTCTTAAAGACTCACTCTTGTCTAAATAGCTATTCTAGACGAAATCTAAATCCACCAGTTCTACTTATTTTAATCCGTTTAATCCGCTTAATGTTTCAGATGAGATCATGACGAGCCAAGGAGCAACGCGGTATCGTCTGACGGTGCTGGGCGCCAACAAAGTGGGCAAGACGGCCATCATTCGACGATATCTCAACGATTCGTTCTCTGAACGATACAAGGAGACCAAGGACGATATTTACTCGCGCGATTTCAGCGTTCGTGGCTCACTGTTGCCGCTCGACATTCACGACACCAACTGCAAATACCCTGACATTCGCAAACTGTCCATCAAATCTGCCAGCGCGTTCGTGGTAGTGGTTTCCATGGACAGCAAAGATTCACTTCATATGGTAATGTGGCACTGTGCAAATGGTCTGTTTGAGCAAGAGTACATAATAGTGTCTTATAGAAGAGGATTCAGAGAATCGCCTGTCTGCCATGGTACAGCGTAGGTACATACATACATACATACATATGTTGACGGTAGATACATATTAGATTACATATGTAGGAATATGTGAATACTAAATATGCTTGAGTTTGATTTCATGAGTCCACACTCCACACTCCACCGAAACAAATTCAGAGACTTGGTCATATAGGCGACTTTTGGACGTGAAGATGGTTTGAAAAACTTAAAATTCCACGTTCACTTCGTTTAAATTAGGTAGGCCTAATTTAAACATGACTTCAAATACGTTGTTAAGTTTCTACCGCCCTGATACGGAAAACATGGCCGCCACATAGCCGTTTTACCTACATGTCGCCACCACAGCCTATTAACAACATGAATAGAATTGATGACCAATTAATGCTGTTTCGTTTTAGGCGGAAAAACTGCTAAAGGAAGTGACGGAGTGTCGACCGGAATACAAGACCATTCCCATCGTAGTCGCTGCCAACAAATCCGATCTGGAAAATAAGGCTGTTAGTTAATTAGAAATTCGGTTTTGACATATATTAATATATACTAACCGAAAATTCAGTTTGCAAGTAAATAAAGAATATTAATTAAAATGCATATAAAAGAACTTAGAATAATATAAAAACACCTTCCTTCCCTTCATCGAAATTAACAGTAACAGGAACAGCATACGGCCAAACAGCAACTACAATGGATGTGTGCCTAACAATTTCACTATTTTTCAATCCGTATTAAGACTAAAAGACGGTATCTGCTGATTTGGCGCGAAATTTAGTTCACGAAATTTTTTCAACGGAGAACTTTCAACGGCCCGTTGAGCTGCACGGGAAGCTGAAATCTTTATAAAATTGGGCCCAGTTTGTTTCTCTAAACCCGGTACCAAATCTGGTTGTTTTGTTTCAGGTAGAATGCAAAGACGTTCTCCACATGCTGGCCCAGAATAGCTGGGATCTGTCGATGCGATATCTGGACTGCTCAGCCAAGGAGCCCAGAAATGTGGCCCAGCTATTTCAAGCTCTCCTGGACATTAGCGGCTTTCCCAACCACATGGTTTCCCAGGGAGACAGCCCCCGAGACGATAGCAATTCCTCCCTGGGAGGGGGCTTGGGTCTTCTGGCCCCCAGTCTACAGAGGGGGCGAAATCTATCTATGCGAATTCGCAGTAGTCGTAGTCCTGCCTCCCCCCGGGCAGAGAATGCCCCCAAGGACAGCGAAAAAGACGAGGGCGGCTTCACCCGGCACGGCAGTATTATTCGCAGAACCCAACGACTTAGCTTAAAAATGAAAAACTTGAAAGACGGCGGTGAAAATGAGGAACCCGAGTGCCGGATTTCATGACAAATTACAGACAATGCGACATTCAGTACCGCCAAGACTACATCTGTAATAGGGAAGAGTATGACACTACATAGCTCATCGGTCGGAACGATACTCCGGCCGAAATAGCCCTTAAACGTTTTGATTTCAGGGGGGTACCCTTCTCTTGTATCAGGGATGTGTCCTGAATCTTGATGTCGGGTGGGTGGCTATCCCCATCCCCTGAAATCAAGACACATCCCTAATTGGGGGGTCCCCCCAAGAATCAAGAATCAAGATACGTATGTCTTGATTCGAAGGAGATCCCCTCGTGTTCTTGATTCGAAGGAGATCTCCTGTTGAAATCAAGACGTTAAAAGGCTATTTCGCGCATATCATTGTTTCGGCCGATTAGCTAAAATATGGGAAACAGAATGCCATACTCTTCCCTATTATGTACTCCTGGTACCG
The DNA here is from genome assembly GCA_030248245.1 of Trissonchulus sp. WLG1_4. NCBI lineage: Eukaryota > Metazoa > Nematoda > Enoplea > Enoplida > Ironidae > Trissonchulus > Trissonchulus sp. WLG1_4. The sequence continues at coordinate 10,520 of JASANF010007598.1, forward strand.
CTCAGAATATAGGATGTAACATGACACTACCACTACTTTTGGAATCGATATGTAACGGAGTCAAAATTTCAGAGGGAGGCGGTCTCTTCGGGAAAATTATCGAGACCCTCTCGCTCTCCTATACAAACTCCGTCAGCTCGAAGAAAAATAACTACCCTAAATTTTACGAACCTTTTGGCAAAAAGAGCCTTGCTCAGATTTTCGATTCACTTCACCCAGATTCTCAATTACAGGCGCTGTCTCCCTCCCCCTTTTACATGTAATGTCAGAATTTTGGATGGCTTATATATCCAATTAAGTCAGTAAGATTTTTAATTTTCTCTCAGAAGTCTAGCCTAACCTTGCAGAGCGATAGCAGCTCCGAGATGTTGGCTCAACCTGCTTCTCAAAATCACAGTAATGTGTGACCTTTCTTAGCATAGACAAAAGCCTATTGAAGTAGATCATATTATGAAATTAAATATATTTTACAATTAATGAAATAAAATTGTTGTCGCAAACATATGTACCACAGCGGTTAATGTTTACCTCAAAAAATTGTGTTTTGCCTCAAAAAACCTTTCCTTAACAGCCGAAAAATTGGTACAAATTAACTTACGAAGTCCACTGACTGTAATACTGGGCGGCATCGTAATTAACAGACACTGACTTATTTACGGCGAAAGCTAAACCCGGTTCATACTTGTCCTTTTGAATTTTGTCCTTTGTCTTGTTTTTTTGCAAAAATTTTAGCTCCAAATGAAACCCGTCCATTTGACTGTGTGGCTGCCTTTTTCGGCGTTCTTTCTTCCTATACATAAGTCTTTTTTAGTTGTCAAAATGTCTGTATTCTTTTCAAAACACTCCTTTTGTCTTTTTCAAAATGTCCTTTTCGTTTCTTTGTGTTTTGTCGTGTAGTGTTTAGAACAGAGCAGAGCAACAAAAAGACAAAATTACAAAAGGACAGCAGGACAACAGGACAAAAGGATAAGGCTAAGGACACCAGGATATTTTCAAAAGGAAAAAAGGACGGAATTAAAGGGAAGTTTTTAAAAAGCAAAAAGACAACTGAAAAGGAAAGTATGTACAAAAGGACGTTTCCAAAAGGACATCCAAACAAAAGTACAATCAAAAGGGCAAAAGGACGAGTATGAACCGGGCTTAAGATAAAAAATTGATAGCAGAAACAAAAGTTTTATTGTTGGTTCAGACTGTATTTGTTTGACAGTTTGGTTAAACTACATGAACATATATGGCCGTTTCATTATAGAAGTGATCACAATAGTTAGAGTTAAGCCCGGTTCATACTCGTCCTTAAGGACTGTCCCTGTCCTTAAGATTTGTCTCTGTCCTTATAAAAGATTAATTCATACTTCCGAAGTGTCCTTTTCCTTTTCCCTGTCCCTAAGATGCGATTGATTCATACTTGTCCCTAAGCAGCTTAGGGAATGTCCTTAAGCAGCCATAAGGACTGTCCCTGTGTCCCTAAGCAATGTTGAACAATGTTCAACTTTTTCCCTGTCCCTAAGCAACTCGGCCAATCAAAATACGGCAGTGACTACATGTGACACGAAGAACAGCCAATCACGGACGAACTCGACTACTAGTGAAAGAATGTCGTGGGCTTGTGTTGCGGTAATTATTCCATCGTTATTTTTGGGTTATTTAACACATTTTTGCGTGAAAAATACTTGGTTTTCAATTTTTATACCAACCTGAAATATACTAAAAGTTTATAAAGATGTTTTAGAGTTCAAAATTACATGACCTGGTAGTCAAGTGGTTAAGATTTTTGCTCCTCAAACTATGTATCAGAGTTCGAATCCCATGTTCGAAATTTTGTCTTTTCTTTTTTTTCAGCCTACAAATAGGTTTGATAACTTTTTCAAGGTACTTTAAACAAAACGCATTTTATCCAATGACGTTTGAGCATTAGTTCATGTGAGAAAGACTATTCCCTTGTCCTCAAGGAGTATGAATCAATCACCTCTAAGGACAGGGACAAGGACATTCCCTATAGACCTTAGGGACATTTCTTAAGGACAGGGACAAAGCATGAGGACACAGGGACAAGGACACCTAGGGACAGGGACAAGGACAACGCTTAAGGACAGGGACAACGCTTAGGGACGAGTATGAACCAGGCTTTACGGTAGTCCTGGATTAATGGCTTAATGAGAAATGGCTTCAACAAATCGGACTTAAGTAAGCTGCCCAATTTTAGCCAGATCACACTAGTCTTGGTTCCAACATTTTTCATGCAAAAATTGTGACATATCGCTCGGTATTTTTATCAGAATTTCTTATTGACAAAATGATAAGGACAAGGACGAGTATGAACCGGGCTTTACTGGACTAAACTAGTTCATTTTATTCCAATTGACCGGTTGAAAAGTAAAGCTTAAAAATGCCTATAATAAATCACGAACGGACCTTTGGCGCGTTGCTTTTTTGTCAAACTGAATGTAATTCACGCTAGTGTGAAGCGTGCATATTCAATCCTTTTACAAGAGTACATAATAGTGTCTCACTCTATTTAGAAGAAGAGTGAGACACTCTCCTTTCTGCCTGTGTTATAGCGCAGGCAGATGCGCTCGTCATTTCCAGGCCACATGTTGCCGTTTCCGCAACATGTGGCTGGCCAATCAGCGCGCAGATTCTTTGCGAAACACACTTTAGCATATAATCGCTGATGCGTTGATAAGCATTAAGTTAGGGATAAAAGGTTAATAACTCATTCTTATTCATAGTCTGCTTGCAAAAAACATTAAAAAAGGTTTGCAAATACCTTTGGGGATATTTTGGCAAACTTTCAGCGAAATTAATTGAGAAACATTTATGAAATTTAGCAAAGTTTATATCTCAAAAGTTTCTCAATCAATTTCGCTGAAAGTTTGCCAAAATATCCCCAAAGGTATTTGCAAACCTTTTTTAATGTTTTTGCAAGCAGACTATGAATAAATAATGAGTTATTAACCTTTTATCACTATCTTAATGCTAATTACGCATCAGCGATTATATGCTAAAGTGTGTTTCGCAGAGAATCTACGCGCTGATTGGCCAGCCACATGTTGCACAAAATGGCGACATGTGGCCTGGAAATGACGAGCGCATCTGCCTGCGCTATAACACAGGCAGAAAAGAGAGTGTCTCACTCTTCTTCTAAATAAAGTGACACTATTATGTACTCTTGCTTTTACTCTATTGGTCGATTGGGAATGGGTTCGGACTAAAATTAAGCAGCTGAGCTAATTATAACTCGTCTAGCCCGTTTAATCCGACATGGCAATTCTAAACTTCGAACTATAATAAGTCTAGTCCGTTTAAGAAACTGCTGTTTATTGCAACTCCAATTAAAAATTAACAGCAAAAGCAGAATAATTACACTTTACAGACTATGTAAGGTATTTATTACAATCTGATTTTTAAATATTCCAAAGAGTTTTCAAGCACAGATGTAAGAATGGGACCTAGGGCCAGTTTCAGACTTCTACAAATCCTACAATTTGTAACTTCAAATCAAAATCACTTATGGTATTCGCCAACTAGAATTGTTTTTGAATTGACTCAAGTTAATCATGAGTTATTCACTCTATCATTTTTCAGTCTCAGAGAGATTATGTAAAAAAAGTGTGATAGCTGACCAACAAACTGGTGAGTAAAACTGGCGATTTTTGACCAGCGCTTCTGCCAGTACCCTTCGTTAGGCCCGGTTCATATTTGTCCTTAAGGACATAAGGACAAGGAAAATTTTCAGTCAGCTGGTAGGGAACAATGACCGAATTGTTCGGTCTAATTTTCTACAACGCAAGCTGGACTTGACCTATCATTTTTCAAACGAAAATTTGGCTCATTTAGCCAGGTAGTTAGGGCCTTTTCATAAAAAGATTAAAAATATTAAAATTACTCAGCGATATTAAAAATATTAAAAGTGTTTAATCACGTTTTCATAAAATCAATATTAAAAATTTACGCGCTGCAATCAAACTATGAATTTTCAATATTTTTAATCTTCACAGCTGCAACTGAATTTTAATGTCGTTTTCATAATAAGATTTATTTTTATGAAAAAGCCCTTAGAGTTGATTGAACAAAACAGGGACAAGCATAAGGACGAGTATGAACAGGGCTTTAAAGTGGCAAAACCTTGTTTGGAGTATTGCAGTCATTACTTAGCAATAAGCCCGCGGTCATTCTTACAGAAAACATGGTTTTCCAAGCTCAAAATTTTATCACCATGATTCACGATTGTGAACAATTCATTGTATAATACATTTCATGAACATGGTTTGTATTAAGACTAGACATAATCTTCATAAATACCGACACTAATTCTCTAATTACAACCTTATTCAAAATGGGATTTAGCGAATTCGATTAAAAGTAATTAAAAGTTGAAAGCAAAAATAGCAGTACGCAAAACGTAATAAACAAAATAAATTTAATCAGCTAAATCTAATTTTGAATATATTAGCAACATATGGAAGAATGTTTACACAAACTCTCAGGTACAATCCTTACATAAAAATGCTGTACAAAAAACAAGTAGGTAGACATTGTACATAGCATAGCTTTTCAAACCATAGAGTATTTAGCAAAAAAACCTAATGTACAGAGAATATATAGCTAAGCATAAATAGAATGCAAATATTACAGTAAAGCAAAAAAGTTGAATAGCAAATACTTAAATACTTACTATATAATACATTGCAATACAGTGTCCCACTCTTACAAACTAGCAAGCCGTACATGTATGCGTCTAGTTTGCACGGGAAAATGCACACATCTGCACTAACGGGCTGCAGCAGCAGGTTTAGTAGCCAGCAACAGTATATATGCTAATTACATAAAATTGGCCTTAACTCGACGAGTATTTTGACGAGCAGGTTTGTCACAGGCAGTTGGGGTAGTGTCTCACTCTTCTTCTATATCACTATCATAATACATGTATGAGGGGGGATGGGGGGGACCCCCCCAAATCGAGGGGCCGGGGGGAGGGTCCCCAAAATTTGGCCAGAGAGGCCCCCCAAAATTTTGACGTCGTTACATGTATGATCACTATGACACTCTCATAGTAACATGCACTCTTGGTGTAAAGGCATATATACAACTACAATGCAAAAATGACTAACAAGTACTAAAGATAACTAAAAACAAAACACGATAAAATAAATAACAATTTAAAACTAGTATATATATATACACATTCATGTATATATGTACATAAAATCAAGAGTACATAATAGGGAAACTCTTCCCTATCATAGCTAATCGGCCCGGACGATGACCCCCCCTCAAATCCGTGAAGTGTCTTGATTTCAGGGTGGGGTACCCCCCCCCCTCGTTTCAGCACGTTACCAGCTCGCCACAGAGTCCATGCTGGCAGTGTGCTGAAACGAGGGGGGACCCCCCCCCTGAAATCAAGACACCACCGAATTTGCGCTGGCAGTGTGCTGAAACGAGGGGGGTACCCCCCCCCCTGAAATCAAGACACTTCCCGGATTTGAGGGGGGGGCCCTGAAATCAAGACATGTCTTGATTCAAGGGGGGGGGCACGTCAGAATCCCACTGAGTAATAAAAAAATAAAAATTCATTGTAATCTGTTTACTGAAACGACGACGATATTTTGGTTCGCTAAATGCGGAATTCCTGTTTCTCTAATCTCTAGTGGGACCCTGAAGCATAGCCTATAAAGGTCAACACTCAACAGAGGTATCGCCAGAAAAAAATTGTAATGAATTTATGGAGATAAAACCGGAATTGAATCGGCTGTTGTATGCAAACTGCACACGTCAGGTGGAGAAATTCAGGCGATTTACATAAGCTTAGGGCCAATTCCAAAAATGGATTTAACGGATTAGATTTGGTTGGTTAATAGCTTATCTCAAAGTTGACATATGTATTAAGTAGGTTTACAAAATTTTGCACACTAGTGGACAGTGCTGCACGTTGTGAAGCAATTAATCATGTTCGGTTTCATAGACGATGTCCTGTGCTATTGGCAAAACAAATTTCAATCTAATCCGTTAAATCCATTTTACAAAACCATTTAGTATTGACAAAACCCTATCAAAACCTAATCAGCCTTGGCCGCAGTAGGCCCAGTCCAGAAGGAGAATTTCGGAGCGAAGGATTTTGGAGGGGGGGTGCTGATGTCAGGGGTCAGAATGGTCAGGTTGGGTCGGGCCGGGGGGGTTTCTCCCAGGGACATCATAGGCCACAGCGCCGGGGAGGTGGAATGGTCGAAGGGTATTATCCCCACAGGCAGTTGGCTGCTGGTTAGACCGATACTGGGAAGGGGGGTCCAAGGGGGCTCGGGGGGAGGGGGCGGGCTGTAGGGCTGGAATCGTGCGCTCGCGAGCAAACTAGGAGAGGGTCGATGTCCGTTGAGTCGGTGGGTCGAGCCCGGTTTGACGGTGGCTAGATCATAAAGCTCTTCCTGTGCCTGCAGTGATCGACGTCGAATGAACTGCCCCGTGGCTCGGGTAATCACTGAAATAAAGAAACAGAGAAAATACCCATCATGGGGCAATCCAAAATGGATTAATTTAATCTAATTAATTTAATCCTAATCTGAGACGGATTTAGGGGATTAGATTTCAGTTTGGCTGAGCAAAATAACACAGTGCCCGGCACACATTTGCAGTTGAGGAAATCTGGAGGTGGGCGAGGACCTTTCCAGGGGGGTCAGGTTTAGTGGGCAGCGATCCCCCCACACGCTAATCCAGTCAATCAAACCCAGTTAATTAATAAATGGTATATATAGTTTACCTCCGTGATACTTTGACTTGAGTTTAGCCAAGGAGTCCCTTCTGTTGAGGATGAGGTAGAGGCATGGATGTTCGTTCACAACTTTGCCCACCAGATTTTCACGCAAACTTTTGCTCAGTTCCAATTCCATCAACCTACAATAAAACTGGATTATAAAAAAAACAGCAACTATATATAGCGATAGCGCAAGTTGCATTGGATCTCAAATAAGTTGTACTGAATTACAAGCGTCTTCAACATAACGGGTTAACTTTAAAGAGATTGAGCTTTCCTTGACTGTCTTATGAACATTCACTATTAGGCACATACTTAAAGTGTATGGCTGACATTCACAGCCTAACAACACTAAATTTTTCTTAAAAATAAGTGAAATAAATTAAAATTAAATAAATAAATACCTAGTAAATAACGGCTTGAAACACTTATTACTTATGTATTTAATATTACCGTTACTTATTTCAGGAATGGGCCCCGCAAAAAATTTAAATCTACTCCCACATCAACAATATGATAGAGAACTATTTAAAAGAAATTATATGCGATAAGCGCTACCTATGCTGCAGTGTTTGCCTAGGCTCAAAATGAACGGTCTCCACGAAGCAGCGCACGCCCTGGGGCCCGCTCTTGGCGTATCGAGCCAGAAGGTCGCCGGGCAGGTCGCACTTTCGCGAGCACAATTGGCCCTGCAGCAAACAGCCCAGAAGACTTTCCACGCTCGCCGTATCCGGGACACTAAAAAGGTCAAAAGGTCAAAAGGCCAAAAGGTCAAAAGTTTAGTTGTCTGTTTGTTCGTAAGTAAAAAATTAGACAAACAGCAGTAAAAAATTGGACCGGTCTTAACGGACGAATTGCCAACAATGGGCAATGCAAAAAAATTGAAGGAATTATACAAACAAGCAAAAAAGGTCCCATTTCGTTAAGAGAAATCAGTCTTCGTTACCAAGCAACGACGAAGCTTCGTCATAAAGGACTAATGGTTGCCAAAAGATAACTTAATCCAAATCGCTGTATATAATATATATATATATATATATATATATATATATATATATATATATATATATATATATATATATATATATATATATATATATATATATATATATATATATATTTTTTTTTTTTTTTTTTTTTTTTTTTTATATGTGTCGTGGCTGAAACTGCTATTTGGATGAGTTGGCGATTTATCCGGCTGAAACTGCTACAGCAGTTTCAGCCGGATGAGACTGCTATTGAAAGGCATTGGATAAAACTACTAGTATTATTTTGCGTCTAGCATGGCATATATTACCGAATTCTGTTCAATTACAGATATTCTGTTTGTCATTGCAAAACTGGGTGTAAAAGTAAGGCATGCAGATGCTTAAAAACCGGCATCGGCTGTTCTACAAAAAGTCATCCGAGAATTAATTGCTGTAATAAGTAATGACTAATTGCATAACTGAATAACTGATAAATAAATTAAATGCTGTCTTGATCGTATTGTGAACTAATTGTTTTATGTACTATACTAAGGTTTATACATGTATGTGTTCGCATGTTTAGTTATTAGCCATAAATCACTGACATACAATTGAAGTTCAACGCGATTAATTTAACAGAGGGTGCCCTATTAAGTAGTCTAATGCCTGCTGTAACCAGATTAGCAGTTTTATCCTATGCCTTTCGATAGCAGTCTGTCTCATCCGGCTGAAACTGCTGTGGCGGATAAATCGCCAACTCATCCAAATAGCAGTTTCAGCCACGACATATACATTCTACAGCAATTTCGTTGACACTCTGACAGGCAATTCGTTACAGAAACGGACACGGAAAAATATAAACTTGTGGCGAATCTCGTAAGCACTCTAAGGGTGGATTTCACAAAGGTGGTTTTACTAAACCATGGTTTTACGTACGTTTTTATATGATTTGCACACATTTGCGACAAATATCGCCCATCACAACCACATATTTCAGTTGAAATTTCAGCAAAATAGAGACCTGCTATGCTGCAGGTTTGAAATTTAAACTGAGCTAAAACCATCGTTTAAGAAAATATGCTAAATTCGTAACGAATCATGCGATATTTCGTAATGAAATTATGTGCAAATCATATAAAAACGTACGTAAAACCATGGTTTAGTAAAACCACCTTTGTGAAATCCACCCGAAAGGTTTAGAACACTTCCTCTGAATCACTAGGAGTTATACTAGCACACGCGCATTCACTGGTTGGCTTCCAAAAAAACCCACGACCGTGCACTAATCTTAGACAGAGCTCATCACGTCTGAAGTTAAGAAGTTTTGTGAATAGAGATGTCTTGAGTCTAGACTAACCAATCTTGTTCCAAGCTTGTCCCTTGCTCCTCTACAAACGTCCATTTCACTTTCCAAAATATCACTTCTTCCCTGAAATCAAGATGAAATAAAATTTCAAAAGCAATAGAAAAAGAAAAAACAAAATAACCAATACAGGAAACCGGAAATGATCACCACACACTAACTATATCCAACTCCAACATAATATAATTGGTTCTGTACAAAAATCAAATTAACAAATTCTGACAGCAATTTTCCCTCGCACGTTTAAGCTAACGCTTAACTGTTTGGTTATTTTTCTGACCCCTGCAGAGTTGAAATACTAGGCTAGTTTGGAATGGTACATACGTTCTCCACTAACCCTCTACAGTACTGTGTAAAAAACTGTCTTTGTCGGCGTACGACGAGATTCACCCTTGGCAAAAAATTCAAGAAAAGGAACAATGGCCGGAAACTGACGAAACGGGAACCTTTTTTGCACAGTACTGTATGCACTGACAGACCAAATGACCCACTGTTTATTGTAGAAGGAGAAATTGCGCTGTCTCCTCTGCAGTGCCCTGGGCGACCGGATCAGCCCAATGTCGGCCCGACTGCAGCGCTCGCGAACCGGCTCGAACTGATCGCTCTTAAACCAACGAATATTTATATACAAGGGACAGGCCCACTTTTTGGGGGAGGGGGGTGGGGCTCATCCAAAGAACAGGAGGGCTGCAGTGACTTTTTGTTCTTGTACTTGAACTTCCTTCAGTTAAAAACTTTGAAAAATTCCACAAAAACCATTCTTTGTTTTTATCTACCTATTTTAGACTATGATTGTGCCGGCAGAAGCAGAGTTTGCGACTGAGAGGATCTTGTTTTGTTGGCAAGCATATAATATTGCCGTATGGCGTATATACAGCATATCAGCTGACAAATTAACATAAAACTCAGCTATACTTAATAGATCGTAGCCAGTGGCGTAATTCTAGAGCACTTATATAATACGTTCGCCAGAATCCTATGAACTTTAAATTCATTCATACCTAGGCCGCCGTTATGTCTGTTTTGCCAGTAAAAACTAAAAATAATAAAAATCACGTCACTTGCAATGCATAAAATAAAGAGTATATAATACATAATGATAATAGGACAAAAAGGTTATTATTTTAATACTAATAGGCTTATTATGTACTCTTGATAAAATGTATGACAACTACATAATGGTGTGACGGTGCGATAACTTCGCAACTGAACGGACACACGGCTGTAAGCATGAGTGGCCCTTACCGTGGACGGTCCCCCGGAGCAGCTAGCCAAATGCTTCCGGGCCGTTTCCAACACATCTCCGGCCCGCTCCAACAATTTCAGATCTAAAACTACTTCAAAGTTAAAGCCAGCACTCTGACAAGCTCTATGTATATTGTATGTACAATATACATATGTATACATGTATACAAATGTTTATACGTGACTTGTTTCATAGCAAAAGTTCATCGATCGTGTAAAGTCTATTTCACACGAGGTGGATTTGCAAGGAGATCGCCTTGCGTCCCCAAGGGGTTCCCCTTCGTTCCCCTTGCGTCTCCTCGGGGATCCTCTCGGGGACACGTGGGAATCCCATGTAAACTCACTTCGTGTCGGATCTTCGCTGTGAGTCTTCGAACTCAATCCGATCCTAACATACAAGTTTTTGATTCTTATACTCTTCTAGAAGACTTGTTACCGACTGAGCAGAGATAGGGTTGTATATGCATAGGTGAACTACTTGACATCAAGAGTACATAATAGTGTCCGATTCGCATGAGAGAAGAATGAGACTTATATATTTGCAGGTTTTTATTTATTTGTAGAACTTTTGGAATGTTAAGTAACAGTGAGTTTCTAACTTATTATTTGTCAGTTATCACTGATTAAAAATCTATATTACTACAGTTAGTTACGCATTAGCTCCGTGTCATTTTCACAAAAAGGGGTTGAGCATTTTTGACAAACACAACTGCTTTCACGCGACAATCTAAAGGCAAAAGAGTATCTCACTTTTGTTAAAGTGAAACACTATGTATGAAATCCTTGCTAAGCCTTAGATACTATGTCCGAGCCACATACTATCAAGAGCACATGATAGTGTCTCTCTCACTCTTATTAGAAGTCTTCCATAACTGTGCGACACTATATATTATCAAGAGTACATAATAGGGAAGAGTATGACACTCTTCCCTATCCTAGCTAATCGGCCCGAACGATGCTCCGGCCGAAATAGCCCTTTTACGCCTTGATTTCAGGGGGGGGGGTGCCCCCCTCTCGAATCAAGACATGTCTTGATTTCAGGGGGGACCCCCCCTCAAATCCGGGAAGTGTCTTGATTTCAGGGGGGGTACCCCCCCTCGTTTCAGCACACTGCCAACGCAAATTCGGTGGTGTCTTGATTTCAGGGGGGGGGGGTACCCCCTCGTTTCAGCGCACTGCCAACGCAAATTCGGTGGTGTCTTGATTTCAGGGGGGGGGGGGTACCCCCCTCGTGTCATACTCTTCCCTATTATGTACTCTTGATATTATGTATATACTCGAGGCCTGTTGCTCAACTTTACATACATATCCTACAATTGTAAGTGCAAAATCAAGGGATTCGTAATGAATTTATACGGATGACGTCGTAACGAATCACCTAATTTTAAACTTAATACAACTAATGTGAGTATATAAATTTTCTTTTCAGAAACTACATACTTAAGGTCTTTAAGGTCATACTACATTAGAACTACTTTTTGGTCTGAGACTTGGAGTTGAATATTATTCTTTCCTAAACGCAGAGGTATAATTCCATTTTTAACACTTTCAGATAGTTTTCTTAGGGCCTTTTCACAAATTATATTAACTGGATTAGATTATCTAGATTAACTTCAGTAACTAAGTATTAAATTGACGAAAGTTTATGAAACTTTGCAGACCAACTAAACCAAGTAATCTTCATTTGCTTGCAAAATTTTATGAATTTACGTGAATCCAACGTTGAGTTATAAAATTAATCTTGTTGATCTAATCCAGTTAATATATTTTGTGAAAAGGCAATTAGTGCTACGGGAATTTTACGTGCGAGAAATTTCGATAACGAATCATTGTTTAGACAGAAGGGAAAGCAGACATCCAAGCCCCCTTCAAATGTAAAACAACTGTCAGTTTACTATACCTAGTCCTTCATCGTTATGAAGCGCACACACAAATATATACTTCTTGCTATGATTTTTATTGTTTTTCTAGTCAAATATGTTGCGAGATTATGTAATACAGAACATGCGTATACAAAAAAACTATGTACGCAAGTACATGCAGTAAATATACATATATATACGCACCTTCGTATACACAACGTACCCACAACACATTTTTAGCTTTCTCCGTTGTCAGCTAAAAGCATGGGCTTGCCACTGCAACGGAACACATGCTTTTAGCTGGCTCGGCTATGAACTGAAGCTTATATATGTACGCTTGTATATTATATACGTGTGGGCAAACACAGCCATATACCAGCAGCCAAGGCTAGCATCAAAGCTAGCTTTTATAGCCAACATTGGCTGGGTATATGAAATGTTCACGTATTATATTGTCGCGCTATATAGGCTTGAATGGCTGTCGATATTTCTGCGAGTAGTTTTTGTGCAGTATATACTAGCAGAAATGCACAAATGCGAATTTTCAGCCATTCAAGTGTATGTAGTTTTGACTATTGTCAAAAAAGTGAAAAGTTGTGTATTGCAGCAGTGATGTTCTACACACAATGTAACCGGTTTCGTGTTAAAGTATAACATTATATTGTGCGACAATAGAAACAAAATGCATTCATCAAACCAACAGTACATAATTGGACGAGTATAACTGCATGTTCTCAGTTGTGTCTTATTGCGGCCACTAATGTGCTGCTAAGCTACCCAATGGGAAGAGTGTCATACTTATATACTCTTCCTATTATGTACTCTTGGTAAAACCTATGTGTCTATTATTGTATCTGAGGACAAAAGACCAAATTTACTGACAAAGAAGCAACGTTAGCTCGTATTCACAAAATAAAGTATTCAATCAAGAATAACTAACATAAAATTGGGCAAAAAAGTTTCAATCGAATCTATTTAATCCATAAATTGACCTTTGGAGTAGACCAAAGCAAATCTTAGACCACAACCCCTGGCTTACTTTTAAAACAATATCTTTACTTACACTACAATTGTTACAATTGTAAGACTTGTCAAGTTGACAACAGGCCCCACATATACACTACACTCCTCACAGATCCACATGTAGGATGTCTAGATATATTTTATCAATCCATCTTACCCAGAAATGCTTCTCGATCCAGCAAATCTCTGTGATTAGCGAATACGTGTCGTCGTTTGCCGCTGCAGTCATGCATATGCTTGTGTCGCTTGAAGCAGGCAGCGCTGCACGTTTGCGTCAAGCACTGGGGGCATTTGTATCTGGCTTCAACCTCACGACACAGCTGACATATGGATGACGTCATTGCATTTGGAAATGTGACAGATGAAGCAAAGATTGTGCACAGAAACAGGGAAGAACCAGGCTATATGTACAAATATGCGCAATATGCAAATAAGCTGCTACATGACGCAAGTCTTTGCACAAGTTAAGACAGAAACAGTTTAATTACACAATCCAGGACCTGAAAAAGTGCACACTGATACATTTTGTGATAAAGAAATATAAAACAAAGCGATTTCCTTTACAATAGGTATAAAAACATATCAGAGTTCACTCACAGCCGAGTCTGATTTAGTTGAGAGTTGAGACAGTTCGGGTCGCCAAATATTAGTTTGTGAAAAGCAGAGTTAAGTTTTGCTTTAATAGGCTTGGCCATTTTCTCAAACTCACGACCTTTTAATGGATTTTGCGAGTTCGACACAATTTCTTCTGCCCAAAAACGTTTTCTATGTTTAGTAAAACACGTTTGACACAACCGGTAGTGTGATGTCAGAAATTTGCTGTGGAAAAAAGGCTGTTATTATCGCTACGGTCAGTCAAATCAGTCATGTCAAATCGGTTCACATGGCCATGATGGGGTAGTGCTAAACCCAGATTTGGCTTTACTGAAGCATTGTTTGCTCAATTAAGCATTAATGGCATGCACAAAAGCTTATAACAATCATATGCAACAAAATATGATTACATAACTCCGTTTCGACCACTCTAATTTTCGCGAGCTAAAAACGTAAACATTGGCTCTAAATGTACATACTTGTTTATCTCAACTGAATTACGCATTTCGGTCTTTTGAATTGGCGGATTAGAATCTCAATAGCTGATTAGATCAGCAAAGTAATGCTTCAAAAGAGTACAAGTTACTAAAGTCCGATAGTAAATAGTCTTGATAGTCAAAATTCTTTTCGGTACGAAATTATATACATACCTACATGTTTCGTTTCCTCAAATGGTGCAACTATTGTTTGTCAGGCTTTTAGTATTCAGGTATGTACCATGTAAAGCTGTTATCAAGAGTACACAATACAAACAGTACCCGTATTATAACACTCTCTCTTTGGTTAGTGGCAAGGTACATATATATACCCGTAAAGTGTCATGCACTTTCTATGTATATATTCTTGCTATTATGGAATACACCTGCCACGAGACGAGTCACTGAAACTTTAGGACCCAACAAACGTCATGTCCACAACCCAACATTCGAATACTTTTGATCAGATTACTGTCATGGCCCACGATCTAAACCAGCGACCAACACTGCGTTGACACTCGCATGACGCATGTTAACTCACAACTCTGCAAAGCAACTGTGTTGTATACGTATGTACGTATGAAATACATTTTGGACAAGCGACGGACCAGTTTTATATACAACTTGTGAAAAAATTGAATAGTGAAAATGTGCGGCTGAATACGTACATACATTGTACACATACATTGTACGTATGTATGTAAACAATTTTGACACATTGCTTTTGGTGAGAAAAACGAAAACGGTGTCCAAAATGAGTTTTCCAACGCAGTCATTCTAACTCTTACCGCACATAATGGGATCATCACATACACACATAAATCCATTATATACTCTTGTTCTTACTTTACTCACACTAATGTGACCCAATGCAGTAAGCATATTGTACTGGATATGTAATGAGGTACAAAAATTAAAGTACCTTTCAAGCTAAATTTCGAGAAGCCTGCCCCCTTTTATAAACCGAATTTCCTTGACTTAAAAATATGTTTTTTATTTTAAACATACATTTCCTTCAGACACTCAATTTGGAGGATATCCGCCTCTCTCATCCCTTCATTGTACATATGGCATTAACAGTACATTATGTACCTCAGTTAAATGTACATTATATACATGCTACACACTAGTGAGCAGTGACTCACACACTAACTGCGACAATCCATTACCGGAACTACGGATAATTAGATACATTATGACGCAGCTACCAAAGCACTAAGTGTAGCCTCATAGTAGCCAATTAATCTTGATCGAGAAACTTGTCCTTCATACCAAAATCAAGGGCACCACTATCACGCAACCCTTATGTAGGTTCTGCCACCACTCACGCATTACGCAATTATACACTCCCATTACTGTCAATGGCAGAATCTGCACCATTGCACAAGTCCTATTTTCAACTGACAATAAGGATCACTCAATATTACATGCAGTTTTGAACACGATGATGGCTAATTGTCATAAAAAAACTAATTGCCTAACGACGCAAACTACATATCTGCATTACCAATGGATAAGAACAAGTACAGAAACGGATTCTTGTGTGGACTTTGTTAGTCATTAAAAATATTTTTTGAAATTACTTAATCTGAAAACGGAACAATGCAAGTGACAAGAACAAAGCCCACACAAGCGAAGAAGAACTACTGAAGCGTCGGCGAAGAAACTGTGACAACACCTTAGCGATTGCAAAGTCATATTTGCAAAACCACACAGGCGTTGTCAAGTCGCTGAGCTGTCAATGGCAATTGCCATAGCTAGCCAGCCAACCAAAAAGCTAGCTGTACTAACTGCAATTATATGGAAAACAATAGACAACAAATTAGTGTAAACTGTTTCAGAAATGGAACTTGTATTTGTATTACTCATTAAAATATCAGAAATATTCACAAGCGGATAACTTATTTTGTATGTATATTATTATGTTCTCGTGGTTCTTCGTACCTATTGTGTGTTTTGGCTTGGATCTTGGCATGAAATTTCTTTCAGTTTCCGTTGGAGAATTCAGGGGCCGTATTCTCAAAATTACCTGCAGGTAAAGTTAGGCTAACTTTACCCACAGGTAAGGTGAAGGTAAAGTTAATTCTGCGGGTAAAGGTAAAGTTAAAATTGAAAACACGATTAACGTAGACGGTTGAGGTTAAAAATTTGCACAATACATTAACTTTAGCTGCGAAACAAGATAAAGCTGTTTTCTGGCCCAAAAATTAAAGGTAACTATAGCTATCACGTTGGCTTTAGTCAATGTTTGAGAATACGACTTTACCTTCACTTTACCTGTGGGTAAAGTTAGCCTAACTTTACCTGCAGGTAATTTTGAGAATAAGGCCCCAGAAAAAAATTTCGTTGAGGAATGACTATTCAATTGTTGTATTGGGCAGTGGCGTACCCAGAAAAAACTTTCGGGGGGAATGGCGTGTCGATTTTTTGTAATGGGTAAAAAGTTATTTTTAGTAATTTTGACACTCGTAAAACGCCTCACAAACGCACGATTACTATACTATAAAGTTGTAGGGGTCTAGGGGCGGCAGCCACCAGAAAAAAATTGAGAATTTCTACGCCAAATTTGGTCAATTAGAGACGTGTCGGAAATTTTTTTCGCCGGGCGATAAAAATAAAAGGGTGATCCTTATTCCTTATGTAAAAATTCACCGGGAAAAAATTTTGGGGAGGAATTCTCCCCATTCTCCCCGCCCCCCCCCTCACAGGAAAACTTTTCCCAGAAAAAACCCAGAAAAACCCAGAAACAACCTAGAAAAAATCGGATTAAGTGCAGTTGGGGGGGGGGAATAGTGGACCTATTTTTTGGAGTAGAGCACCTTGAGGGGAAGCATTTTTTGTATTAGAACCCCTATCCACAAATTTGAATTTTCTCAGCTATGACCCCTTGAAAATTGCATTTTCAGTGTTTTTGGAAGTGAACGTAGGCCAAAGTTTGAAGCCAAAAAATGGCTATAATATTTGTTTTTGGATAGGTTTGAGTTGAGTGCGTTTGCGTTAATATGATGTTTTAAGGCATTGTCTAGGCTCAGTTGGCAGGATTCTCTAGGCTAAGCTGGCAGGATTTTTTCTAAAAATTTCGATTTTTTAGCGCCTGAGCCTAAGCCTGAACCTAAGCCTAAGCCTAAGCTTGATACTAAGCCTAAGCCCCATACTTAGCCTAAGCCCTAAGCCTAAGCCTAAGCCCTAGACCAGAAAAAACCCAGAAATAACCCAGAAAATACCTAGAAAAATCCCAGAAAAAACCCAGACAAAAGCCAGAAAAATCCCAGAAAATATATACCCAAAAAATGCCCAGAAATAACCCAGAAAAATCCCAGAAAAAAACCCAGAAAAATCCCAGAAAACCTAGAATATACCCAGAAAAAAACAGAAAATACCCAGAAAACCCCAGAAAATACCCAAGCAACATCCAGAAAAACCCCAGAAAATTCCCAGAAGAAACCAAGATAAACCACAGAAAAAAACCAGAAACACAGATTGAAAGACACTAAGGGACTTTGAAAAAAACCCGGAAAAAACCCAGAAAGCGAGACTGGAAGGTAGAAATAACCCAGAAAATTTCCAGAAATCAGTAGAAAATCCCCAGAAAAAGCCCAGAAAAAATCCAGTAATTCGACAAATGGAGTTGGAAAAAACCCAGGAAAAAGCAAGAAAAAACCCAGAAAATTTTTTCTGAGTTTTTTCTGGGTTTTTGCTTGAAAAAGTTTTCCTGTGCCTTGATTATATACGCCCTTGGTATTGGGTTAAAATGCACTTTTTTAGCAACTAGCAATATGTATATATATATATTACAAACGGAAGTTGCAGGGGTCTGGGGGCGGCAGTTGCAAGTTCACAATTTCACATTCACAAAGATAATAGAACTCAGCGAATCTGAATTTTCACTGAAATGTTATGTATATAAATATATATGTATATATATATATATATATATATATATATAATATATATAATAATATAATATTTATATATAAATAACTTCTTAAATAAATTTACGGATTATTTTACACGAAACTGAGATTGAACTGAACCCAGCAGTTTTTTTTGATGGGTTATATATTATAGTAAACGAAGTTGTTGCAGTGGTTCTTGAGACAGAGCTACCAACGCCGCAAAAAATTTTATAAAAAATCTGTCATCAGTTTGAAGCTATATGTATATATATTTATTCTGATGCTTTTGATGATCTATGTATATACCTATTTGTGTTTTTAGCTTTTATGTTAAACCCCTAATGACTATTCAATGACGCAGCCTTCGGATATCCAGGTTAGAATTCAAGTGTAAAATTGATAATATATTTTGTCGTTAAATTTGTTGCGCAAATTCGTTGGAAACTGAACGTATTTCAGATGCTTTCTGGCACTTTTAAGCTAGAGTCGAAAAACTAAAACTAATGCGACGTCACTGAGTTTGTTTGAGACTGAAGATCATACCAAAACATGATTTATGGTGTTATGTATTTATGCACTGTT
This sequence comes from Trissonchulus sp. WLG1_4, assembly GCA_030248245.1. NCBI lineage: Eukaryota > Metazoa > Nematoda > Enoplea > Enoplida > Ironidae > Trissonchulus > Trissonchulus sp. WLG1_4. The sequence goes on from JASANF010007598.1 coordinate 29,274, forward strand.
TTCAGGTTCGAACCTTCAAGACCTCGGCATGCGGGGAGTTCAAAGCTTTTATCCAGGTACGTCCATTGCTTTTGTCATCTTAACCATACATTAACACGGGGGTCTAATCTGGGGGGTCTTGTACCGACATTTTGACTGCCCTTGTGCCAAGTCAGACAAACAATGACCGTGTTTTAGCAAAAATGAAAAAATGTAACGATTTTTGAAAAATTGTGGCCAAAATACCTTGTTTTAGCGAAAAATTACCGATTTTTGAAAATTGTGGCCAAAATTTACGTAGAATTATCGCCCTAATTTGATAGAAATGCCCATATTTGACAGCAAATGTTATAACAAATTTGCTTGTCCTTGTACCGTGGCTTTTATTCTTGCCCTCGTACCAAAATCAAAAATCTGGGGGGTCCCGGACCCCCCCCCCATACCCCCCGTGTTAAACTCTGATCTTAACCGATCCTTCTGCCTCTCCCCTCTCTGTTCCATCTTCTGAAAAAAATTTATGCACAGTTTCACCCTCGGCAAGATCAACTATATAAAAAATAAACGCATAAATGTAAAATATACATATATATAACTTACACAGAAGGCATTTAGGTCTGAGCTTTGTGACATTGTGGAATTATTGTAAATCGTGTTTTTGTTTATTTTCACTTTATTGCTTATTTGCAGGGCGACTTGGACAATAAACAGGGGAAGACAATTTTTGTAACATGCCACGATATGGGCACCAACCGTAAGTTTGTGCCGGAAGCATTTTTTTCTGTTTTGAATGTCTGAAGGGGGGGGTTTAGACCAGTAGCTTTATCAAGTGAAAACGGGCGAAAGGTATGGGCGAAAACGCTGCGGTTGGGTAGAGGGACTGGTGACATTTAGTGGTGCGGGAAGCGAACGCTGTGGCCGCCTTTTCCTCTGCCTAAGATTATTTCATGAATGACACTGTAAACTAGACTCCCTCAGCTTTTATGAGCCATCCAAGATCCAACAGATATATACATCTATATATTATCAAGTTTAGGAATTAATATTACCGTTTAAACTTGCTTCTCATATTATTTGATTTGTCAAGTCGACAAATACGAGTTCTTCAAGTCTTAATATATAAATATATGTACAGTTGTGAGAATATATTATGGTACAACAACAACAACACAGTCAATGGAACATCGTAATGAAACATTAACATTGTATTTGTATTTGGTACGATTACGTGTCCGACTTAGACTGAGTTCAAGTTAAACACCAGTGAATGCCGACCATCATAAATGTAACGGGGTCAAAATGTTGGGGGGGCCTCTCCGACCGAATTTTGGGGACTCTCCCCCCCCCTGATCGACCAAAAATACACTAAATGTTGCGAAAATTTCGCAAAAAAGGGCCCTTTTTTCAAATTTTGCCCAAATTTTGGGGACCTTCCCCCCGGCTCCTCGATTTTTTGGGGGGGTTCCCCATCCTCCCCCTCATACATGTATGCCGACCATTTTTTTTGTATATATTTTTAGAGCGGTCGTGGTATCCGTTCGTGATGCACCAGAGCATGACCGAAGTGCGTCTGCGCTCTATCTTCATCCACATCTGCGTGCCTGGCCAGGACGACAACGCGCCCACCATTCCACTAGAGTAAGTCTGACCAGAGTCAGTTGCTGAACCCTGAGACAAAACAGGTGGTGTGATTTTTGTGACTACTCGCTGTACCACTCTTGATGTTTGCAATTCGTTCTTTTAGTAATAATGAGATCGCGTGTTTATTTTTGTCTTGGGGTCCAGCAATTTTTGGTCAGACGTTAGAGTTAAAACTTCTCTTTGGAAAAAACCACATGACATATATATATTGTTTTGTGTTTCGGGTTCCAACAGGTTTTGGGTGGATTTTAGAGAACATATGATGTAATATACATAATATATATACGACCTAGACCTGTGTCTGAGTCGCGTTTTTGTTCCAGCAACACAGAGTAGGAGTTGCAGAAAATTTACTTTTGTTTTTTACTTGCAAAAACAAGTAAAAAATTGGCCTTATTTGGCTGGGTAGTTATCTTCGATTTGCTTAGAGCCAATGAAATGAACGACATAGAAAGATAACTTTGTTTTATACGAAAGCAATTAGTCTATTTATTAGTTTGTTCTTTTTTTGTGTTTTAGTCAACCCTTTCCGAGTTTGGAAGATCTTGGCATGGATTTGGTTGTCGTGCTTGACGAACTTGGGTAAGATTGCGTGGCTTTGAGTCACAGGTCAAACCCACAAATAATTTTTTCGAAAATGAAAAAATCAAATTATTGAGAAACTGTATAAAATAGTAGCCTTGTTTATTTTCATTGCCCCCCCAATCTCCTCGTGGAAGGGGGGTGTCACACTGCGACCGCTTTTCTTGCGTACTTTTTTGAACTCGCTGTTTTGGGGGTCTTGGGCGGCAGGCCCCTGAAACTAAAAATTTGTGTTCGTTTTGAGAATTGGTGTGCATATAATATAACAAAATGTGATTTCGGTCATTTAGTTTAAATTAAGTCACTGTTGGTAGGTCAGGGCCCGCAGAAGCCAAAGATTTGCGCAATTTTGGCAAAGTGGTTTACATTATAAAATGAAATTTCGTTGAAAGTAATACAAAAATAATAAGCTTTCCAGTGCTATTACTTTATACGTACTATTACGTACTTGGTCGCTGGGTATTTATCATTAATAGTCACTATTTGAATGGGATAAAAGCCAATACGTTCGGTTCGGATTAATTATGAATTTGACTGTGCTAGATGTTTAATTTTTAATTAATTTTTAATTCGACTCATTCGTTTTGATTTCAGTGCGAAATCCGTGATTGGAATCGGAGATGGTGCCGGTGCAAATGTCATCTGTCGATTTGCTGTAAGGCCCGGATTTGATTAATATTTTGCAGCTAACGACCTGTTCTTCTCATAGATTAGATTAGTTTAAATATAAAACTCGAATCAAAAGATAGTCTCATCGGTGTTTATTTACGTAAACTTTCTTCTTGTCAGTATAGTGTTGCACTAAAGTTATCGAAAACACATGGTAGTCGTGTGCGATGTTTTCATGATTATATGCATTTGATCTGTTATTTTTTGTAATAACAGTGCTTGATTTTAATTTCAATTTTATATGGATGTATTTTTTATTATGTGTGTAATTATATTTGTGTGTTGTGTAGCGTGTAGACTGTAGGGAACCATATAAGTTTACAACTGTCTGTAATCTCACATCGATATATTTTATAAAAATATAGGTATATTTACGTTTTTTCTCTGTTTATCAATGTTGCAAAGGCTAGGCTGTATTCTTGTTTTAGAGCGTATTAAGCAAAAAAGCAAGCGTAATCATTAGTTTTGTTTGTATAAACTTGTTTTGCTAGCGCAGACAGTTTTGCAAGCAGCTGATAAGTTTTTCTAGGCCTATAGGCTGAATTACCATTACACAGTAGTAAGCAGCTAGATAAGAAAACAGGGAACATATCTTCAACTGTATATACGTATGTTTATTCGAATAATAATAATATGAGTTGCTACAACAAGCAGTGCAAATAAGGTTATTAAAATCTTTATGCACAAATGTGTATATATGTCTAATAATTTGTGTGATACTGTATAAAAGTGGCAATATAGTATTAATGACGTAAATTGGGGAAAAAACGACTTCTTTTGCTTTTAATTTTCTCAGTTGGTTTGTGTCGCAAATTATAAATTAATGAAACAATCGTATATAATGCGTTATTAAGTAATGGTGATTGATTAAGCAGTGACAGGGGCGTAGCCACGGGGGGATTGGAGGAAGTCCCCCCTCCCCCGTATTTTTTCCAACAGAAATTTTACACAAGGGTGCCCCCTTTGGATTTTATGGTCCGGTCGGATATTTTTTGGTTACGTCTCCAATTGACCAAATTTGGCTTAAAAATCAAAAAATTTCCACCAAAGATTTTGTTCCCTCCCAACCTGCCCTCGCTCTCTTCCCCAAGAAAGGTCCGTTCCCCAAAAAAATTGGCCGTAACCCCCCTAAATCTTTGAAAAATTCGCGTATACCCCCCCCCCCGCAGAATTTCCCCAGCTGCACACACGTGGTGGCAAGTTTTTTTAGTTTATTGTAGTGGCTTCGAAGTTCTACGTGAGTGTGGTGACATAACCATTTTACTACAGTAAAACAGCCTAGACGCTTATATTAATGACTCAAAGCTATTTTAGACTAATTCATTGCTGCTTTGCTTTAAAATTACACGATCCCCTCTCACTTTTGATTACCCCTCCCTCCACTTGCTAAACCAAATGCAAATGCAATAAAAATGCCATAATGCCGTGTTTATTTTCAGATGAACCACCCGAACCGGTGCATGGGCATTATTCTCTGTCATCCGACCTCCACCACGGCCGGCGTGTGGGAATACGTCAACAACAAAGTAATGCAAAATTAGTTGCACACTAGAATTATATATATATAATACAAAATAATATGTGCTAATAAGAGTCTGATTTTTGTGATAAAAAATGATAAACGAAATTTCGAAGAAAGCTAATCGCAATCATCAAGATTATGGCATTGTTTTATTCTAGTGATGATTATTTATAATTAAAATTTTCAAAGAGCAATAATCTGAACAACTCTTTATTTATTTATTTATTTTTAATTAATTAATTAATTAATTAATTAATTTATGTATTTTAGATAATGACTCGAAAAATGAGTTCCACCAGCCAGATGAGCCAGTCTGTCTACGACTACTTGATTGAACACAAGTTCGGAGCTGTAAGTAGTGCTATAGACTTATTTTAGCTGTAGTGGAACTCTGTAGCTCCACTACAGCTAAAATAATTAGCTGTTGTTGAACTACACCTGAGCGAGGTTAGAGGGGTGGTTTATTGTTGTCCTTCGGGACATAGGAATAGTGCCCATTTGGTCAGCTGCTGTGAAAAATTGGCTAAAACTAGCTTAACGGCTACTGAACCAGTGAAATTTGGGTTAAAATAGTTGTTTCGATATTAATCAGAGCTCTTCTCTATTGAATGATAATTGCTAAAGTTCAGTGTTTATTTTATCTCTGACGGCACATAGCAGTTATTATGCTGTGATGATATGGAATGTACTAACCACTAAAGTAAATTTAAATTTTTAATAGTTCTACTTGGGTAGGGGCTGACCTGAATATCTGTGGATTTTTTTATTTTTTAGCTAATATAAGAATATGTACTATTAACGTTACGTGTGGTTTCTTGTAACGGTTTGCCTTTGTGTAAATGTATATAATACGGCATTGTGGTTATTGAGTCGGCGTCATTTAGCTTTTGACTTTTTTATCACTCTAAACAGTTAAAACAATTCTTAATCCTATGTTCACTATATTG
>JASANF010007599.1:0-88475 GCA_030248245.1 Trissonchulus sp. WLG1_4
TTTTATTTCAGTTAAAGTTACAGTTAAAGTTAGGCAAAGGGCCTAGTTGTAGTTAAAGTTAAAGTTAAAGTTAGACCACTAACTTTTTTTAAAGTTAAAGTTAAAGTTTGATCTCCGTTTTTGTTAAAGTTAAAGTTAAAGTATGACCACTAACTTTTTTAAAAGTTAAAGTTAAAGTATTACCCCAAACTTTTTTAAATAAGTTATATTATGATTGAAAACTTTTTCAGTTAAAGTTATAAAGAGTTGTTTTAGACAGATAAATATATTTTACAGCTTTATACATAATGCACTGCGTAACCTCAGTGAAGACATTAAATGGGTGAGCCTACAAAACCCGGAATGCCATAAACTTTCCCGAAAATTTCCGCAAACTACTAGAGGTAGCTTTCCGGAAACTTTCAGACTTGACCGGAAGATTTTTGACAGGCTTAAAAAGTTTCCAAGCTGAATGAAAATTTCTAATAAACTGTGTTTGAAAAAATGACCACAATAGTTACTGTAGTCAGTGGGGTCAATTGGGTTCATGGTGACAAAAATAAAAACTGGATTTCAAGGGCGGATGTTGGGGGGGATTTGGTGTATGGGATATATCCCTTCTTTTGCCCGGAGCAAAGGAGAATTTTTCGGAACCGCTTACCAAAAATAGCCGGAGATTGATTAAATTCGGCCTCAAAGTTAGTGATAGGCGTAATGTGAGCACCTGACTACGATTCTGCTGTTTGTTTATGTCTCAGAAAGAACCATCTTACACCATCATAGACTCCTCCAACATCAGTGGGGTGCCCAGAAAAAAAATTTGAGGGGGAATGACTTCGATTTTTTTGTAATCAGTTATAATGCACTTTTAGGCAATTTTAAAACTTATATAACGCCTTACAAAACGACTTATCCCTTAACCACAAAGTTGCTGAGGGTCTGTGTGCGACAGCCCGTGCTGGAAATTAGAAAAAATTTAGGCCATTTTTCCGATTTTGTAGACCAAAATGTGGTCAGCTGGACTGCTGAAAACAGGAGATGCAGTTAGAAAATTTTCTCAGACAAAAATTAAAAAAACAAAAGATGTTAATGTTACATCATACATTCAGACAAGTGTATTACTCAAGTAAATGTAGCATAAAATATAATCGTTGTATATAGACGTTTAAATGCAGCATACTGTACTCGTGTTATGCTCATGCACAGGCTTTGATGGAAGATAATAGCAAGGAATAATAAGCCACAGTCGCAGGGGTCTTGGGGCAGCCCAGAAAAAAATTGGGGGAAACTTTTCGGCCTAAAGTTGGTCAGATCGATGTGTCAGAACTTTTCGAGCGCACCATAAAAATCAAAAGGGGAAACCTTGTGAAAAAATGACGAGAAAATTTCGAGGAGAGGGAAATTCCTACCTTCCCTTCTGGGCGGTATCAAAGTATCAACATGATATCAAAGTGGTGACATCAAACCCTACAAATATACTCAAATTAGATATCAAATCAATCACGCAATCGGATATTTTTATAGTCTGCGATCCCAACATTTTTTGCTGACAGAAGATGCGTAAATTTTTGGCAAAAAATTGAGCATGTGTATGAATGTGGGTCGAACCCTCGAAGTATCAACAACTTGCGGATGGCTTTTGACCACTCCACAACGCTAATTCGATGGGTAACGATGGTTAGTTATGACTATATAGAAGGAAAGTACAAAACAGACATCGGATTAGACGATCAAGTGATAAATCTGCAATCCCAACATTTTTTGCTACAGAAGATGCGTAAATTTTTGGCAAAAAATTGAGCATGTGTATGAATGTGGGTCGAACCCTCGAAAGATCAACAACTTGCGGACTAGGGCTTTTGACCACTCCATAACTAATTCGATGGTAACGATGCTTAGTTATGACTATATAGAAGGAAAGTACAAAACAGACATCAGATTAGACGATCAAAGTGATCGCATGTGTATCGAGTTTAAAAAATTACCAAACAAAAGTTCTTATATCACAAAATTATGACAACTCAATAGTCATTACCCAAAGTGTTGTTTACCATTATTTCATTGAAGTTGTAAAAATCCTGTCTTCAAAAAAGAGCAAGTCAGTTCCCATACCAACTTTGCGTGTTAATTATACTATGTAGCTGTGGCTGCTATTTTTACACTATGCAGTTGCAGAGTCGATAATACTACACTACTTCAACAATACAATCATATGAGCCACTTACAATATGTTGTAAATGCGTTAAGCTGAGCGGCCTCCAGTAAAAATATGTACCACGACCAAAAATTACAGCTTCGGAGGGAAAAAATTTAAATTTGACAACAATTTTGCTTAATTAAAACATCAGTTAAATATTTCTTAATGATATCTTACTGTACATAAAAAAGTTATAAAAAAGTATAGATTCAAAATTTTGAAAAAAGTTATAATTTAAGTTAAAGTTAAGAAATTGGCTAATTTAAGTTAAAGTTAAAGTATGGGTGCTTGAATTTAAATTAAGTTAAAGTTAAAAGTAAGACCCTTAACTTTTTTGAAGTTAAAGTTAAAGTTAAAGTAAGACCCCTAACTTTTTTAATTTTAGTTAAAGTTAAAGTTTAATTTTTTGCCCTACTTAAGACTGGTTCATATTTTTACTGGAGGCCGCTCAGCTTAACGCATTTACAACATATTGTAAGTGGCTCATATGATTGTATTGTTGAAAGTAGTGTAATATTATACCTTCTAGAAAATCGACTCTGCAACTGCATAGTGTAAAAATAGCAGCCACAGCTACATAGTATAATTTACACGCAAAGTTAGTATGGAACTGACTGCTCTTTTTTTGAAGACAGGATTTTTACAATTTTCAATGAAATAATGGTAAACAACACTTTGGGTAATGACTATTGAGTTGTCATAATTTTGTGATATAAGAACTTTTGTTTGGTAATTTTTTAAACTCGATACACATGCGAATCACTTGATCGTCTAATCTGATGTCTGTTTTGTACTTTCCTTCTATATAGTCATAACTAAGCATCGTTACCCATCGAATTAGCGTTGTGGAGTGGTCAAAAGCCCTAGTCCGCAAGTTGTTGATACTTCGAGGGTTCGACCCACATTCATACACATGCTCAATTTTTTGCCAAAAATTTACGCATCTTCTGTCAGCAAAAAATGTTGGGATCGCAGATTTTCTTGTCAAAATATCCGATTGCGTGATTGAATTGATACCAAATTTGCGTATAATTGTAGGGTTTGATGTCACCACTTTGATATCATGTTGATACTTTGATACCACCCAGAAAGGAAGGTTGGAATTTCCCCCTCCTCGAAATTTTTTCCCGTGATTTTTTCACAAGGTTACCCCCTTTGATTTTTATGGTGCGCTCGAAAAAGTTCTGACACATCAACTGACCAACTTAGGCCGAAAAGTTTCCCCCAATTTTTTCTTGGGGCTGCCCCCCCCCAGACCCCTGCGACTGTGGCTTATTATTCCTTGCTATTATCTTTCATCAAAGCCTGTGCATGAGCATAACACGAGTACAGTATGCTGCATTTAAACGTCTATATACAACGATTATATTATGCTACATTTACTTGAGAGCACACCGTCCTAATGTCTGATGTGACGTTACCATCTTTTGTTTTAATTTTTGTCGGAAAAATTTCTAATACGTCTCCTGTCTTCAGCAGTCCAGCTGACCACATTTGGTCTCAAAATTGGAAAAATCGCGTAATTTTTTTCTAGGTGCCAGCACGGGCTGCCGCCCACAGACCCTAGCAACTTTGTGGTTAAGGGATCAGTCGTTTGTAAGGCGTTATATAAGTTTTAAAATTGCTTAAAAGTGCATTATAACTGATTACAAAAAAATCGAAGTCATTCCCCCTCAAATTTTTTTTCTGGGTACGCCACTGATGTTGGAGGTGTATGATGGTGCAAGATGGTTCTTTCTAGACATAAACAAACAGCAGAATCGTAGTCAGGTGCTCACATTACGCCTATCACTAACTTTGAGGCCGAATTTAATCAATCTCCGGCTATTTTTGGTAAGCGGTTCCGAAAAATTCTCCTTTGCTCCGGGCAAAAGAAGGGATATATCCCATCCCCCATATCCCCCCCCAACGTCCGCCCTTGAAATCCAGGGTTTATTTTTGTCACCATGAACCCAATTGACCCCACGGACTACAGTAACTATTGTGGTCATTTTTTCAAACACAGTTTATTAGAAATTTTCATTCAGCTTGGAAACTTTTTAAGCCTGTCAAAAATCTTCCGGTCAAGTCTGAAAGTTTCCGGAAAGCTACCTCTAGTAGTTTGCGGAAATTTTCGGGAAGTTTTCTGGCATTCCCAACTCTCGGCTCACCCATTAATGTCTTCACTAAGGTTACGCAGTGTCATTATGTATAAAGCTGTAAAATATATTTATCTGTCTAAAACAACTCTTTATAACTTTAACTGAAAAAGTTTTAGATCATAATATAACTTTATTTAAAAAAGTTAGGGGTAATACTTTAACTTTAACTTTTAAAAAAGTTAGTGGTCATACTTTAACTTTAACTTTAACGAAAACGGAGATCAAACTTTAACTTTAACTTTAAAAAAAGTTAGTGGTCTAACTTTAACTTTAACTTTAACTAAAACTAGGCCCTTTGCCTAACTTTAACTGTAACTTTAACTGAAATAAAAATGGGTTGACTTTTTTGCCCTAGGCTTAAGACTTCAATAATACTTGAAATATAAAAAAATTAAAATAGTTCGAAAAATTTAGATTTCAATACTACCAATTTTTTTCTGGTCAAAAACCAAAAAATTGTTTCTAGACAAAAAAATTAGTTTTTTCAAAAATGCATTTTTGATTACACGAGGGGCAGTAGGTAGCACTGACCTCACATTTACTCACTGGCGGCGACTGGGGAAGCGGACGGGTTAAAAAATATCGGCCATTTGTACTAACTGCGAAAAGTGCTACCCCCAAACTACATAACGCACATATCACTGAAGAGAATAACAACGACTATAAAATAGTCACGAACGTTGCCACGCAAAATCAAGATCTAATAATGAGTTCAGACTTTGAGGCTGAAAATGTTGTGTAGTTTTAGGATACATGTCAAGGAAAAAAATTAACACTCATGGATTGTAACTGGTACCCAGGAGGTCATATCGGAGTCCCAGGGAATCTTAGACAAAAGTTAACCCTGGATTGTGTTAAGGTGCAAAATTGCCCCCAAGTATGAAAAATATCCGTTTCCAAAAAAATTTGCTCCAAAGTGGGTAGTCCGTGCCGGTAAATAGGGACCAGGGTAACAGGTAGACAAAAATAAGCCCCGGATTCGACTTCAGCACCTCAAAATACCCCTGGGTGCGAGATTTTACCTCAAAATGTGGCGGCAGGGCATCTCCGGGTCATTTTTTAGGTTGTACGAAACGTGGGGGGTCCCCCCCACATTTGAGGGTATACCCTAATTTGTGGGGGGGGGGGGGGTCCCCCATGTTTGAGACCTATGGTCTGATATGTGGGGGGGACCCCCCCACAGTTGAGGGCTATGCCTTCATTCGTGTAGGGGGGTACCCCCCACAGTTGTGACCTTTTTGGGGAGATAATGGTCGCAGCATGTCCGCGGCGGCCAAGCTGGGGTCCAGAAGAGTGTCATACTCTTCTTATTATGGACTCTTGATAAAAGTAATGTGTGACAACTACCAAGGCGACCATATAGCTTGTTATTCCTTGCTATTATCTTTCATTCTCTCTCAGAACCTCAGATTCTGAATATAGTATATACGCGGCCCCTAAGGGGGCTGCGTAATAATTGTGACAATACATAATTCAGTACGGTAAATTTCGTACTCTTTCTAAAAATTAATATTTAAATAAGGAGTAAGGCGGAGCATATTTAAAAGTTGACCTATGCGTGCGCAGTGAATGGCTGAGTAAAGCCCGGTTCATACTTGTCCTTAAGGACGTAAGGACAGGGACAAGGACAAATTTCGATCAGCTGCAGTGGCGAATTTACCAAAGCATTTGGGCTAATTTTTTGCATACGATCTGGAAGTGACCCAGACTTGCCTCAAGAGAAACATCAAATCAATTGGCCAGGTAGTTTTCTTGGAATCGCTTAAGGACAAAACGATAGGGACAAGGATAAGGACGAGTATGAACCGGGCTTAAACTGTATCACGTATACGCAAGACAGCCAATGGCAGCCGTTGGGCCAATTCAGAGTTGGTCCACTTCAGAATACGGTGTATATTATGCTACATTTACTTGAGTAATACACTGTCTGAATCTTTTGTTTTAATTTTCTGCCGGAAAAAATTTCTGATATGTCTCCAGCTGACCAAATTTGGTCTAAATAATTGAAAAAATAGCTATTTTTTTCTGGAGGCTCCCGTCCCTAGACCCAAGCAACTTTGCGGTTAAGGGATTTGTCGTTTGTGAAGCGTTGTATAAGTTTTAAAATCCCTTACTCTTTAATGCCCAGAGCATCTCACTCCAGGCAGCCTGATTCTGACACCTTCTCCTTCTCGTTTTTTGACCATTGCTCGAGTTACGTGCATCGTAGAGGGATTGCAAAACCACCATTCGATAGAGAAATGAATGTGAATAAAACACAATCAGTTGATTAAGGCTCTAGGGCGCGCCGTTTTTTAGTTATAAGCGCTCAAAGTTAAAAATTTGTGAAAAAATGCGCCATCGCTCAGGCACAATCTGTATTCCGTACCTCCCCCTAGAGCCGTGCGCTTGCCATAGTTGAAGGCTAGCAATAGAGTACAACATTTGTTGTATCTGATGCACACAAAGTTGGCTGCTGGCGGCGCAACCCAAAATCTTAATGAGGTCACGAAGAAAATACTACCAAGAGTACATAATAGTGTCTCACTCTTTATAGAAGAAGAGTGAGACACTCTCAAGCCTGCCTGTGTTATAGCACAGGCAGATGCGCTCGTCATTTCCAGCCCACATGTTGCCGTTTTATACAACATGTGGGTAGCCAATCAGAAGCTACCTTCGCTTCTGATTGGCTGGACGCCTGTGCACGTGCTCCAATCAGCACGCAGGCGGCCTCACGTGCTCCAATAAGCACACTAGCCGCCATTACAGCCATTTCATTGTTACATTTTGCCATGATCGGTCGGGTTGGGGGTTTTTTGTTTTTTTTGCCTCAAGTTATATTTTGCCGACATTTTTATCACCGTTTTCAGCGATTATTGCTAGTATGTGCTGAATATGATGTTAACTGCTAAGTTAAATGTGTTTTTGACAAATTTCAGGCAAAAGCACGTGAGGCCGCCTGCGTGCTGATTGGAGCACGTGCACAGGCGTCCAGCCAATCAGAAGCGAAGGTCGCTTCTGATTGGCTACCCACATGTTGCATAAAACGGCAACATGTGGGCTGAAAATGACGAGCGCATCTGCCTGCGCTATAACACAGGCAGAAAAGAGAGTGTCTCACTCTTCTTCTATAAAGAGTGAGACACTATTATGTACTCTTGATACTACTTTTGCGATGAAAAAAATTAATTTGCACTTTGCTTAGGGAAGCATAGGTTTTGTTCTGACAGTAGGTTAAAAATTTGGCCACTAAATATAAAGATCTAGACTTTCTGAAATAACAATTTGCAGTTCAGCTGAATAGAATGAACAAGTCCAGTTTTATAGATCCGATTGGGTATTCATCACGTGATGTGCCAAACGGCAGCTGCGGGAATTAAAGGGTTAAAAGTGCATTTTAACTCATTACTAAAAGTCGAAGTCATACCTCCTCTAAATTTTTTTCTGGGTACGCAGTACGCACTGATGTTGGAGGTGTATGATGGTCCAAGTTGGTTCTTTCTAGACATAAACAGTTGATTCGTAGTCAGGTGCTCACATTCCCCCTATCAAGAGTATATACATATTAGGAAAAGTGTGACCTATACACGTTTGTGGCCTAGCAGCGTGTATACATGCTGCGACCATTATCTCCCCAAAAAGGCCACAACTGTGGGGAGGTACCCTCCTACATGAATGAAGGCATACCTAGCCCTCAGCTGTGGGGGAGACGGAGACCTCCCTACGTATCAGACCATAGGTTTCAAACGTGGGGAGAACCCCACAAAAAAGGTATACCCTTAATTGTTAAGGGGACCCACCACGTTCTGTACAACCTACAACATGACCCGGAGACGCCTTGCCGCCACTTTTGCGGTTAACTCTCGTTCCCAAGAGTAATTTGAGGTGCTGAACTCAAATCCGGGGTTTATTTTTGTCACCATGAACCCAGTAGACCCCCACGGACTACAGTAACCACTACGGTAATTTTTTTAAAACAATGGGGTCATTTTTTTAAAACAGTTCATTAGAAATTTTTGTTCAGCTTCTAAACTTTTTAAGCCTGTCAATAATTTCCCGGTCAAGTCTGGAACTTGCTGGGAAACTACCTCTAGTATTTCTGGCATTCCCGACTCTCGGCTCACCCATTAATGTCTATTCAGTGAAGTTACGCAGTGTGGTTATGTATAAAGCTGAAAAATTTATTTATTTGTCTAAAACAACTCTTTATAACTTTATCTGAAAAAGTTTTGGATCTTAATCTAACTTTATTTAAAAAATTTAGGGGTATAACTTTAACTTTAACTTTTAAAAATGTTAGTGGTCATACTTTAACTTTAACTTTAACGAAAACGGAGATCAAACTTTAACTTTAACTTTTAAAAAAGTTAGTGGTCTAACTTTAACTTAAACTAGGCCTTTTGCCTAACTTTAACTTTAACTTTAACTGAAATAAAAACGGGTTGACTTTTTTGCCCTACTTGGTGGCCCTTATTCAGTTATGGTGTGGCCCTGAAAGAGACACTTCCGTTACATAGAAAGCGGGGTGGAATTTTGTGGGCCCTTAATAGGAGGTTTTACCCTAACTGAAGTTATCGCCAAAAACTGATTTAAATCAGTTAACTGAAAATATTTTCAGTTAACACGCTTAACTGAAAATATAATTTCAGTTATGCGCATGACTGAAAATGCTTTTCAGTTATGTTATAGAAAAATCATTTTTTATGCTAAGTGGGCATGTTGCTTGTCAGGTTTGGCGCGATAGCGCCAAACCTATAATAGGATAAAATCAGCTGAATGCGACTTTTTACTATACAAATCGGCAAATAACTTCGTTTTACGTCCACACCAAAGCTCCTAATTTAGTACACTGATGGTAATAGCAAAAACACATAATTGGTGCAAAAAGCAAGTATATTAATTGAGTTTGAATTAAGTTATAAATCTTAAAAAAATTCAAAAAAACTTCGCGTCTCTTTTTACTTTTTTCAGCCAACTTTTCTCAGCATCTGCCGAACCGTTTTTCATTATCAGGGGCTCTATCGATGTGGTTTGTCATGCCATAACTTTTCTCCTATTTTCATATTGAACGGTTTTGGCTTCGCTGAGAAATGTGAAAAAAAACCTAATTTTTAACGCATTTTGTGAAAATGGCGAAGTTCACTAACTTCACAGTACAGTTGTTAGAAGCAATAAAACCTATGTGTATATTATGTGTAACAATTTGAAAGTCAGATTTACTTGTTAAGTTGTGAAATTGCGTGTTATTTTTTATTTTTTAAATTTGATATTATGGTGAACGTAATTTGATTTAGGTGGTTTGTTGCTTCATAAACTTTCAAATTTCAATGTCTTCATAGATATACGTAGTGGTAGTCACATGACGTACAATGTACATACGTTATTACTATCGTAATTTCTGAATTTTTCTCATATTTTTACGTTTAAAATCTATATTTTTAAAACCTAGTCAAGTTGTAACACCCTCAGAATTTATAAATGCCTAGAACGAAGCCAAACAGCATGGTCGTGGTAGTCGAACGGTTAAACTTTTTCACGTCCGCTCACCAAAAATGTGTCGACTCGACACAAGTCAGTAACCTGATTTAGAAACTAGAAACGGCTGTTTGAGCATGTTTTTCTTTTAGTTAATTTTTTTGCCCATTGATTGAATTTTACCAATATAGTCAATCACAGTCAGATAATGTCTTAGTTTAATAAATTTTGATATTTCCCAAATTTTTGTTGATTTTTTTACCGTAACTCGAATCGAATTTGTGTCGAGTTCGAATTTCATAATGTTGCCGTAAAAAATACTACTTTTGCGATGAAAAAAATTCAAATTTGCACAAGGGTTATTTTGATGCGACCCATTTTCAATTGATTTGATTTGATTTGATGTGAGCTTCTCGAAAACCAATTGATTTGATTTGATTTGATGTGGTCCTCTTAAAAATCAATTGATTTGATTTGTTTTGATGTGAGCTTCTCAAAAACCGATTCATTTGATTTGATTTGATGCGTGCTTCTTGAAAATCTGTTGATTTGATTTGATCTGGACCTTTTGAAAATAGATTGATTTGATTTGATTTGATTTGGACCTTTTGAAAATCGATTGATTTGATTTAATTTGATGCATCAAAAATCAAAACTGCATCAAAACTAGTTTTGATTTGATGCAGTTTCCACATCAAAACAACCCTAATTTGCACATTGCTTAATTAAGCATAGGCTTCACTGTGTGGCAGTAGGACTAAAAATTGATTGCTCAATGTGGTCAATTCTCCTGAAAAAAGTTCGAAGACCATGTCACTAGAATAAACTAGTCAAGTTGCATAGCCCCAGATATGGTAGTTCAGCATGTGGTATCTCCCATGATCCTCTGGGCATGAAACGTTTAAAAAACAACTGAATACTAAAGTTTTTAGTCCGTGAGCTCAAACATGAGCAATTTGAAGCTAGTATTTCTGAAAAAATCAATTAGACTGAAATCGGTTTCAAATTTGCAATTCACCATTCCCATAATAGGGCATAATAAGGAGAGTGTCGTGCTCTTCCTATAACGTACTTTCTGTAGAATGTAAAAAACCAAAAGCACTCGGGGGGCTGCACCTTGAGCTGCGCCGGAGGGAAGACTGCACTTTGATACTTGGCTGGAGAGGGGCTGCAACTTGAGCTGCACCGGGGAGGGGGGGGGACTGCACCTTGACCTGCGGTTGGGGGGGCTGCACCTTCAGCTATGCCGTAAGGAAGGTGCACTTTGAGCTGCGGCCGGAGGGTGGGCTTCTGGAGCGCGGCCGATGGGGGGCTGCATATTGAGCCGGGGCCGGGGGGGGGGCGCTGCACCTTGGGCTGCCATTTTCGCTGTTGAAGAAATCTTAGTATAAAATTTTAAATTTAAAATTTCGCAATCTTAAAAAACATTCAATAGGACTAAAGGGTTGAAAATTAGGCTTAAAAATGCTTTTTCAAAACAACCGGATTAAAGAGACTTAACTTTTAGTGTTGCTTTTTAGTAGGACTAAACGGATTTAAATATGCACGATAATGACAAGCGTGCATGTTATATCCGTATAGTCCAGCACAGTGACAGTTTTGGAATGGGGTGAGACTAAAATTAAGCCGCTGACTTATTTTAACATGTTTAGTCCGTTTAACCTGATTTGCCACCCCTAAACCTAAAATAAGTTCAGTCCGTTTAATCCGGTAAAGAAATAGGCCCTTGATGAGTAAAATGTGTCTCCGTGTGGCCTCGCAGCCATCAATCTGTCCAAGCGAAAGCTGTATCTCGGAGTCACACATCTTTGGCTTCAGTTCAGAGCTCAGCCGTTTACTCAAGAAACCAGTCTGACCCTGTTGACTGTCTTTACGCATTCCTCGGATAATTCTTTTCAAAGCAAAAATTTTACTGACTGCACTTTTCATTATAAACCTACTTTTAATTTCTGAAGCCGAAAAATTATGAAAACTAGATAAGAAAAATGCCCTGCGGGACGCTGGTAGCATAATAGGTCAATTTTCAATATCGATTTATATCATCCATTATATAAGAACCGAAACTGAAGCTGAAAAATGACCTGTTAAAAGTCTACAAACTAGAGCATTTTGACTGAGCAATAGGCCGACTGCTGCGCCCTATTATTGCGGGCAAAATCGACAGAAGTAGGTAATACTTAATAAGCATAGCATGGTCCTGTCCTGTCTGAATTATTGTGTATATAGGGAAAACTATGACACTTTTTCTTATTCTATGTACCTAATCGGTCGGAACAATGCTCATGCCGAAATAACTGTTTTACGCCTTGATTTCAGGGGGAGGGGAATTTAATTTTTTTCGCCTTGATGTTTACCCTCCCCCCTCGGATCAAGACATGTCTTAATTTCAGGGGGAATGGGGATACACCCTCCCGTTTCGGCACACCACCAGGTCACCACAGGTGCCCCCCCAGAAATCAAGACACTGCCTTGATTTGCGGGAAAGGTCCCCTCTCGAATGAATTTGAGCGAAAGTGTGGAAAAATGGCACCCGACGAAAATTTCTCAAAATTTACGAATTTTGATCAATAAGGGCGCAGGGTCCTAAAAATTAGGGCAAAAAAGTTATACTTTAACTTTAACTAAAATTAAAAAAGTTAGGGGTCTTACTTTAACTTTAACTTAAAAAAAGTTAAGGGTCTTACTTTAACTTTAACTTAATTTAAATTCAAGCATCCATACTTTAACTTTAACTTAAATTCCGCCAATTTCTTAACTTTAACTTAAATTATAACTTTTATTCAAAATTTTGATTCAAAACTTTTTTTAAACTTTTTTGATTTACGGAAGATAATTTAAGAAATATTTTAATTGATGTTCTAGTTAACCAAAATTGTTGTCAAATTTAATTTTTTTCCTCCGACGCTGTACACAACCGTAATCCGTAATTGTTGGTCGTGGTACCTATTTTTACTGGAGGCCGCTCAGCTTAACGCATTCACAACATATTGTAAGGCGCTTATATAATTGTATTTTTGAAGTAGTGTAGTGGTATATTTGTTCCTTTTAGAGAATAATCTCTGCAACTGCATAGTGTAAAAGTAGCAGCCACATTTGTCCAGCAAATATAATTAACACGTAAAGTCAGTATGGGAACTGACTGCTCTTTTTTGCAGACAGTTTTTTTACAATTTTTAATGAAATATTGGTCACTTTGGGTATTGACTATTGAGTTGTCAAAATTTTGTAATTTAAGAACTTTTGTTTGGTAATTTTTTAAACCCGATACACATACGAATCACTTGATCGTCTAGTCTGATGTCTGTTCAGTACTTTCCTTCTACATAGTCTTAACTAAACATCGCTACCCTTCGAATTAGCGTTTGTCGAGTGGTCAAAAGCGCTAGTCCAGTAGTCCACAAGTAGTTGATACTTCGAGGGTCTGACCCAAATACATATGTTCAATTTTTTGCGAAAAATGTACGCAACTTGTGTCAAAAAAACTGTTGTGATCGTAGATTTTCTTGTCAAAATATGCGATTGCGTGATTGAATTGATACCAAATTTGCTTATAGTTGTAAGGTTTGATGTCACCACTTCGATTTCGATCTAATGTCGGGCAAAGCAAAGGCGTACCCAGGGGGGAAGGTTAGTATTCCCCCCCGAAACTTTTTCCAAGTGAATTTTTACACAAGGGTCCCCCCTTTGATTTTTATGGTCCGCTCAAAAAAATTTCTGATACGTCTCCAACTGTCCAACTTAGGCCTAAAAATAAAAAATTTTCCCCAATTTTTTGTAGGGGCTGCCCCGTCAGACCCCTGCGACTATGTGGCTTATTATTCCTTGCTATTATTTTTCATCAAAGCCTGTGCATGTATACACGAGTTCATTATGCTGCATTTAAATGTCTATATACACGAGCAAGAGTACATAATAGTGTCTTACTCTATCTAGAAGAAGAGTGAAACACTCTCCTTTCTCCTTGTGTTATAGCGCAGGCAGATGCGCTCGTCATTTCCAGGCCACATGTTGCCGTTTTATGCAACATGTGGTTAGCCAATTAGCGCGTAGATTCTCTGCGAAACACACTTTAGTATATAATCGCTGATGCGTTGATAAGCACTAAGATAGGGATAAAAGGTTAATAACTCATTATTTATTCATAGTCTGCTTGCAAAAACATTAAAAAAGGTTTGCAAATACATTTGAGGATATTTTGACAAACTTTCAGCGAAATTAGTTGAGAAACTTTTAAGGGGGTAGTGTCGCGAAAGCAGTCGATTTTGCGCGACTGTAAAACTTGTTCAGTAAAATGTTAGAAATTGTTCTTTCTATATTTTAAAAATCTACCAAAAGGCAAATTATTTTGCCAAGTTTCAGCAAAATTGGTGCAGCATATAGTTTGCAATAATGTCTCAAAGTCGGAAAAATGACGAAAAAAAACCTATTCACATTCCATTTTTTAGTCACATTTATCAATTTTTCGGTTTAGTTTTTTTACATAGACTAATAGCACATATGTTGTAGTTTATGCACACAAAATTTAGTGCAGATTGCTGTAGCGGCTGTAGAGTAATACTAGTTTGAACTGTGAAGGTGTACTTAAACTGTAAAATAATAACAGCAATAATGATAAATTGTGGAAAATCTAGACGCTTATATATTTTCAAATCAGAAGAAAAACGAACCTTCAATTTTCTTTTTTCTTATTTGTCGCAAAAAATTGTGCGTCCACACATGATGTGTACTTCACAAGCTGGCCAATCTGATATCTGGCTTGATTTTTCGAACTTTTATGTCCCTATTGTGTGATGTCTGGCTTACTAATGACGATTGGTCCAAGATATTTGTCCATATTGATAGTGTGATGTCTGGCAGTAATTATTTGATACCATACAGCGTTGGACTAGCTGCTCATTGCATGTACTACTTCAAAACAAAAAGTTCTATTTTCACAGCCTATGAACAAAACTGCTTTCGCGACACTACCCCCTTAAGCGATTGAAAAAAGTTTACATCTCAAAAGTTTCTCAAACAATTTCGCTGAAAGTTTAAATCGGTTAAATCTCGTTCTCAGGAGTATTTTGAGGTGCTACACTCAAATCAGGCAGGGGCGGACCGTGACCCCCATAAAGTTATTCTACCTTATTTGACTTTTTTACTAGATTTACTAACTGCGTTATGACTTGTGCTCGGATGTCGGCTATGCTGTTTTCGATAAATTACGTTTTCCAGCGACGTACCCTGAAAAAAATTTGGTGGAATGACTACTCGAATTTTCGTATGAGTTAAAATGTATATATTTTTAGCAATTTTAATACTTTCGCGTTTGATTCGAGTTAACAAACAATAACAATCCGTCAGGCTAACTTATGCCAAAATGACACTCTGGATTTGGATCGATATGTAGGTTTTGTCCAAAAAATCGGCCGCTCCGGCCGGCCGGCCAGCCGGCTATTACCGGCCGGCCGGCCGGCCGAAATTATCCGCCGGTCGGCCCGCGGCTTACGCGGCCGGTCACAAACACTAATCCCTTGGTTTGCCCATACGATAACTGTTTTATTTAATAGCATTCATTAAAGGATGATACACGTAAACAGCAATGCGAAGTTAACTCAGCGCGTTCGTTCTGAAGGCGAACAGCCTCCGGAGAAAAGTTTTTAATTTTGAGGCCGAATTGCATGAATCTCCGGCTATTCTTGGTATGCGGCTCCGAAAAATTTTTCTTTGCTCAGGGCAAAAGATCGGATATATTCCCCATCCTCCCACCGTATTGCTGTTGAAAAATATTAACTTTATTGCAAAAACCGAACATAAATTTAACCGATTAAAACACAACGGTAGAAAGTCGTCCTGCATAACCTATACTCAGCTGCCCAAAGTAGCCGCTGACGACGATGTTGTCAAAGCGCAATGGCGTGCCCACTGCCCAGTCTGGCAAGCTATGGTTCGCCACTTAGACCGCAAAGTGTATAAGTTCTGACGCGCTGATATGCAAACTAAGAAACACTGCTCTGACAGGTTTCGTCACATGTCACTATGCATAATTTTCTACCATGCCATTTGACAGCCATGTAATCGATTACTTGAATCTGTCTGAACAGTCTGCACTTGTATTATACGTGTAGGTACGTATATGTGCAACATATATGTGCAACGAGTATGTACGCGTTTACATAACAATATCCGAGCAAGCGTGATAAGTACATGATAATACTTTGTAGCGTGCACTCAGCAATCATTTGCACTGGCACGTGAAGCCCGCGTGCATAAACTCGTGCGCTGCGCGCACTCGTTCATGCACTTGGAGCTTCACGTAACAGTGCGTATAAATCGCTGAGTGCACTCTACATCGTGCTATAACCTACACTTAGCATGCACTAAGAACACACAGGGACACACATAGAATGCAATTTTAGAACCTATCAATTCTTACAGTGCAATAATACACAGCAAGCAGCACATACGTGTTAAACTATGCTGTTGTACTATAGTATATACGCGGCGGCTGAGGCCGCCGCGTAAAAATAGAAAAACAGTATTGAAGGCAATATGGGCTGTGGATATGTAGATTTCTTGAACGGAGGAGAAAATTTTTTCTACAAATTTTCATGAATGCTGATTCCGTGACACCATCGTGCACCGTGTGGTCGCGTGTATAGCACAAACCGTCGATGTACGATGAAAATTAGAATAGTGTAAATAAGTTTATCGGTACCGAATACCGAAATTGAAAAATACTTTACAGTTCATGTTTTTTAGTTCTTCGGCAAATAGGCGCTGATCGACAGAAACTTTTTTTCCCTTTTGTTTGTATTATTGACAGGCCATTAATCAACTCAATTCTGGAATGTTCCCGCCGGTTTGAAATGAACAGCTAAGCATAATTTTGACCGATAGGTTTGCGTTGGCAACGAAAATACATAACCTATAGCTTTCTTTCTACACATTGATTATATATGCTTACGTCAGATATATTTAGTAACAGCTATTTATTTTGATCTATTTTCAGCATCCTGTCATAAGTTGACAGATGGATATTAGCAGTTTATTAATAGATCATTAACTTATGGTCACCAATCCACTATTGTCAACAACATGCGTTGTCGTTTCTGTGCCTGAGCCTGCTAATTTATATGTCATAAATTATAATTGGTACTTAACATCTGACAGCAAGGCAATATTAAGACAAGAGAGGGAAATGTTTTTATGTTGATGTTTTGAAATTTTACATTTCATTTGACATTTCAAACGATTTATTGCATAAAAACAAATTGGGTCCGTAGTGTAATTAGAGCTGAAAGATTGAGATGTTTTGAATCTGCATTTAAAGTATTGTAGCTGTTTTTTTATATTCTGAATTTTGTTGACACTTCAAACTGAAATACATGAAAGATACGATATATACTATGACGATAAGCTAACGCTAACGCTAATTTATACTATGACCATGACGATAAGCCTTAACGAGTCAATGCTGCATGTTGTATTCTGAATAGTGTTGTCTTAGCCCACTATACATAACTATAACTAAAACTAGTTATGTTATATGATACCAAGAGTATATATTAGAATTATGTACTCTTGATAATACTAAAACTAAATCAAACTGGCTATAATATGACTATAACTAAAACTAAACTAATACTAGACTAGGTATAAGTTTATCAAAACTAAAATTAATTTTCTATACTCAAACAACACGAATTCTGAGTTGAAATTTCTCAGTCTAAATTATTTTTCCAAAGTTTTCCGAAATATAACAAACCAAAAAATTTAAATTGTTTTCATTGAGTATTATGAAAAAACCGTCAAAAATGCCAACGAAATAGATGATTGTGTTTACTACCCAAGGATTCATTTGTAACATCAAGAGTACATATTAGGTAGGACTCAGATTATGTACTCTCGGGGCCTATTCCTTTACCGGATTAAACGGACTGGACTTATTTTAGTCCGAGGTTTTGGAATGACAAGTCGGACTGAACGGACTAAACGAGTTAAAATAAGTCAGCTGCTTAATTTTAGTCGGACCCCATTCCAAAAGTTACCACTGGACTAAACGGACTTAACGTGCACGTTTAACATTAGCGTGCATAGTTAATGGGGCGGGCTATGTGTATGTACCTGTATAAGTAAAAATTTTAGGTTCTCCGATTCGCTTCAAATTTGCCCACAATGTAGCCCCAGGGAAGGCGCATCGCAGATGTAACAAACTGGAACCAATGCTTTTGCCAATTTTTCACTTGGGGCTCCCAAAAATTCAATTTTACATGTAAATCATAGGCGCTAAAAAAGTTTTATGTGCTCACAAAGCGTTCCTTTTCTCGAAATTTTTGTCAATACTGACGAAGCTGATTTTTACATGATTCGATAGCCTAATGTCATATCTCAACTTCTTATCTATTTTTTGAATTTTTGTTCATGGCCTGGGCAGTGACGCCAAATGTAAAATCACTCAAATTTGGCGGTCTCAAAAAACGGTCATTTTTCCACCTTTCGCCCTCGATTTTAGACTTGAAAATACATATCGAAAATCCGGATCATACGATTTTGTGCATACATGTGTGCTGCTACTACGTCAAGTTTCAGCCTGATTGGCTTGATGTGGTTTGTGTTAGAACTGTCAAACTAAGGGCTACTTTCAGGCTTTTTTGTGTACTTTTGCTTATGTCAATACACTGATAAACGCACTGAACCAAAAGTGCACCTTCAAACTTGATTGTTCTTATCTGCGGTTGGGATGCCTTGGGGGAGTAACATATGTAAAAATGAGCAAAATTGGAGAGCTTTGATTTTTGTCCTGGGTAGCCCCCCCCCTTAAGTCCGTTTAGTCCGATTAAAAAGCAGCGCGCTAGAAGTTAAGTCCGTTTAATCCGGAAGTTTTGGAATGGCATTTTTAAGCTTAACTTTTAAACCGTTTAGTCCGATTATAATTAACCCTTTAATCCGGTAAAGGAATAGGCCCTTGGTAACATGCAGGAAACTGCTTGGAAACAAGTTTTAGAACAACGAAGCAACAGTTCATCAAAATTCGCTGCATATTCGACACTACTATTTAGCCCTAGGACAAGGAAAACTAAAAACTCACCAAATTAAGTTGTTGGATTCATTATGACTTTTTGTTTGCAGTCTTTTTATAGTAAATTGGCTAAAAATATAGAAAATATATATCTATTTTTGTTCATTATCAGAGTTTTCCATTTTCTAATGAGGCTGTTCCATGAAAAACATATTTTATTCATAATTTAGCATCCTTAGTGTGCTATTTTTAAATGTTTTAAAACTCATACTTATTGTTTATGTTTCTTGAAGGGTATCAATTTTCATCATAGTTGATTGTATGCGTTTTCATACCAAGTATATAAACGTCAAAGCTGAAAATTTTGTTCATTATTTTATGCTTAACAATTTTTGAACGGACTGTAATAGTCATTACTACTGAATAAATTTTTCTGTTTTTTTGAGATTTATCAAATAAATATCAATTAACAGCAAAATGACCGTTTTCTTTGATCGAAATTGAAAGTTATAGAAAAAAAAACAAATTCTAAAACTATTAGTTTTTTGAGAAATTTTATTGTGGGATAAAACGGACTAGTTAGTCTTGCAGTTTCGGAATAAGAATGGAACTGTTAAGAAGCCAGGATATTTTCAAAGAGTACGAATTACTTTGGAAGTAGAAAACTGTTCTACATATACTTTTTGGTATTATGTAGGTGTTTACTTCTATTATCATTGCAGATAATTTAGATTCATACTTTTTTGATTTTTTTAATATTATTACTGTTATGAGTGACGTAAGTAAAGTTACGGTTTGCTGGTTAAAACAAGTCTGTTTTTAAACAGACTGATTTTAGCCAAAGTTACATTAATCATTTTTTGGCATAACCAATGTACTAATGGACACTTGCTATTATGTTCTCAACTTATAATTAGCAATTAATTATGTTTAGTTTTTACCAGAAAAGACTTAGGGTGGATTTCACAAAGGTGGTTTTACTAAGCCATGGTTTTACGTACGTTTTTATATGATTTGCACATAATTTCATTACGAAATATCTCCTGATTCGTTCCGAATTTCGTAGATTTTCTTAAACCATGGTTTTAGCGCAGTTGAAATTTGAAACCTGCAGCTGAGCAGGTCTTTGTTTTGCTGAAATTTCAGCTGATCTAAAACCATGGTTTAAGAAAATCTACGAAATTCGTAACGAATCAGGCTATATTTCGTAATGAAATTATGTGCAAATCATATAAAACGTACGTAAAACCATGGTTTAGTAAAACCACCTTTGTGAAATCCACCCTTAAGGTCTGTTGACAAATTATGCATGAGTATAAAGTCTACATTTCGACCTCCCTGGCTATAACTACGTAACACTGGTTTTAACTCGTTTCTACATTGTTTTTTTCAGAGTTAATGTGACGCAAGAATAATCAATCAATTTAATCATTAGTCCTTAGTCATTTAATCGTTAGTCATTTGTTTTAATTATCAAAATTTAATGATTTATCACTTTACATTTCTCACTTTGATAGAACAGTTTCATAGATTTAGAAAAAAACACACAATGAATAGATTCAATTAAGTTAATTGATTAATTAAGTATATAAAGCTGAAGATTACTCGACGTAGCACTTTTATGGTTGGGCACTAGGAGACTCTTGACCAGACAACGTCACTAAGTTTTTTGCCAAAAACTGTGCTGACACTGACGTTTTTAACAAAGTCGAATGAGCGAAATTGTTTTTCTTACATACTTCGTTTTTATTTTATTTTATTTTTTTACATTTTGACCGAAATTGTTTTTTGTTTGTTTGTTCTTCTTTTATTTAGTTTTTTCATTTTGTATGTAATACTTTATTTTTTCAGCTTTATTAAAAATTGTTAAAGCTAAAATAGGTATTTCCATTTCATTAGCTTAACAAATAATTTAGTAACCCTTTGTAGCTTTTAGTATTTGAACCCAAGTTGGAGAATCTACAGAGGCAGCTGTAAAATGTTTGTAACTTGTTATCAAAACAAAGAAAAAGGTAATCTTGAGGGCTAATTAAAAGGTATTGTTTGCATCAGAGCATATGAAGTACAGTTCCCGTCTCAAAAGTAAAGACCTAGCTAACCCAAACATACCATATGTATTTTTTGCTTTTGTTTTAAGCCTTCAGTACGCATTAACTTACGTAGGTAATTAGGTAAACCTTAGGATTGCTGTAGATTCTAAATTAAAGAGAATTGGGCTTAACCTTTACTTCACGACTTCAAGTCCAGGCTGCGGCCAGGATTCGCGACCAGGATTGCGACCATTGACTATTGTCTGACAAAAAATAGTTGCAACGTTTGAGAAAACGAAACAAGTGATTTCGTTACGAAAAGAATAAATTTTGACTATCAAGAGTACAGCAAGTAGTCGCTGAAAACATGCCACTAAAATAAGTAACTATTTTTGTCGGACTTTAGCTGCACTGCTTCAGACGCCAAGCGGTGTGGTGCGATTGGCCCCCAAAACTTAAGATTACGGGATCCTTATGATCAAAATCTTTCGGTGAAACATCAGTTCACTAGGTTTCGTTGCTCTGAGATAATGATAGTTAAAGTTCAATTAGTTTTTGTGTCAAACTGCATCAAAAAGTTATCCTGTGCGAATCTGAAGCGTTGGGTAGATTCGGTGGTGTAGCTTGACAACTTGAGCCAATTCCTGAAATTAATTTAACGGACTAACTTAAAATTCGGTTGCTTAATAAATCATTTCAAATTTGGGATAGATTGAAATGACTTTTGTGCACTTAATATCAAAGGTGTAATAAATTAGTTGGTGTGGTAAATTGAAATTACGCTTGGATTGATGGCTATTCGTGAGTACTGCCTAACAAAATGTAATACAGTCCACATAAGTCATTTCAGGTATTGAACCTTTGGTTTTTCGCTTGATCAAATTTTGGAGCTCAGTGTTCATAATGACAGCAGAAAAATGGGAATAATTATGTTTTTATCATCGTTAAAATGTTAAATAATGTCTGGAAATTTTCAATTTGTTCGCTTTATCTAGTAGTTTGTTAGCTAGTGCGTGCGCTAGCTGTTCTGCAGTACGTTCATACACGTGCTTACTAAAGTATCCACGCTGGTCGATACAGCCCGCCTTGTTTTTCTTCACGGTACGCTTTTACGCAGCGGCCTCAACCTATGTATTTTGGTACATATTTTGGCAGTGATTAAGACTTAGAATGCCAATGTCAGTATTCTTGCAACTTTTATTGTAAAATATAGCTATTATGTATGAAACCTTACTGTTTGTTAAGGGCTACCCAGCCTAGATGAAGAATCAAAGCTCTCCAATTTTGCTTGGTACTCCCCCAAGGCACTTCTACTTTGATAAGAACAATTAAGCTGGAAGGTGATCGCTTGGTTCAGTGCGTTTGTCAGTATATTTGCATAGGCAAAAGTACGCCAAAAAGAAGCCTAAAAGTAGCCCTTAGTTGGACAGTTCTAGCACAAACCACATCAAATCAAGCAAATCAGGCTGAAAGTTGGCATAGTAGTAGCCCACATGTATGCATAAACGGACGCTTTGCAATTACAGAAAACGTTTATGATTTGCATGTAAAAAAGAAAAAAAAATGCAAGTGTTGATTTAGAAGCGCGCGCGCAAAAGCACGGCTGAAACAGGAAATTTTTTAGAGGATTTTTTATTTTTTCCAGTAATATTGTTATTAAAAACCACTATTATTTAGGATATTCCTGCAGTTTCTGTACACCAGTTCGTGTATCTATCAAACTGTATGTACAATGTTAAAGAACCAAAAATCCGCTTAAATGAAAAACTTCATCATGTTTCTAAAAATGAATCTGCATTAGCACGCTTCACATTTAACATGTAGGTAGATAGAACCCTCCTAGTATAAACAAGGATTTGTGAGGTTTAGTAGCTAATCAATTTTTTGAGAACAAGATTTGAAGAATTTTATATTTTACGGCTCGCTAAAGACGAATTTCCCCGGAGATTACTGTTCTTTCTACCATGTTTGAGCAACATCTAAGAATTTGTGTAAACAGCTGGTTGGTTATAAAGAATATTTGGTTACAAACTTTTGTGCAAACACGCATTCACGGCAAACTTCTCCGTAAGTAAACTATGAAAACGCCATGAAGTTTCTTCTCAACAATTTTTTCAATTCTGGCGATCTCGGTACATTGTAGATGGAATGTTGTTAGCTATAAAAATGTTAATACAGTTCGCGAAATGTGACCACGGTTGGCCGAAAAGTGACAAACAAAAATTTTATTTAATTTTTCACTTACAATATTTTAAGTGTTTCAATTTGTGTCGTAACTCTTCAAGTCCGTTCAATCTGCATAAAAATGAGTCGCCTACTTTTTACAAATCACCCATGATAATGTATGTGCTACTTTTTGAATAATCGACTTGCCGGAGTTTTAATTTTTGACACTAGCATGATTTATTAATCCTTCTACACCGACCTTCCCGGCAAGATAGTTTTCAGTAATAAATTGTAGGTACTGAATGAATTATTAACTTATTGACGCAGACACTTTCCGGTGTCACGGAAAAAATGTCCGCCGTAAAATGAGTCCCCCCGGACACTTTTGCAGGAAAATTGTTTCCCCCTGGAGTCTGGACCGTAATTTCCAGAACAGTATTTGCCGGACACTTTTTTCGTAACACCGGTTCACAGTTTTCCATTCAAGTTGCGAGCGTTTCGGGTTTCGAAGAACAACTAAATATAAAAATCTACCTACAATATCTATGATTAGTTAAAAACAACAAAAAATTAATAAACTGGCACAGGGTATAGCCCTAAATTGGGTTCAATCACGTAGGTGCCGTGCGTGTATATAACCTCCAGCCATGAAAAGTAAAAAACCTGGGCAACTTGGTGTACTTCAACGTACATAGCTACTGTTTCGCATTCAAAAGGGACAAAAAGGTAACAGTCATTCAAGAAGGCAAACAGTTAGATTCACAGTTGATGTTTTTTTTTATTATCAGTGTCTGCGGGCTTAAAATATTTCAGAAAATCTAGTGACAGACATATTTCTTTAATGAAAATGGGGACAATCTAGCAAATCCCTCGAAGCATTGTAAAAGGTTACGACAGGATATACTCGTTTCTTAAAAGTTGCCTGCAGTTAAAGTGCATTAAGCTTTGAGCATATTCTATGGGTTTTGGGCAAAGCAACAGCTGAAATCTATTTTTGCCTCAAAGACAATGAGCTTTAAGGTCAAGCTACTTAATAGCGTTCATACAAACCATTAGATAATCTGTGAAAGGTTTTTCAGATAAGATAGTTAGCTCGTAGGCAAAATTCCCAGAACCTTGAAGCACCGCACAGTCTTTACAAGTTTCCCAGTTAGGATCGAAAAAGTACAAGTTTTTTAGTTTTTTATCAAAAAAGGTTTGTCACAGGCAGCTGTTCCTAGCATTAAAGAATAAGCCATTGGAATACAAAAATACTGTCAATGTATGTTTTTTAATATAGACACATATAGCTTATATTTATCCAGGCTCGAACTGTTTTTGAGAGACTGCACATTTTTCTGACAGTTGTTTTTGTGAAGTATAAAACTGTATTCAGCAGTATTTGCATGAAAAACAAACTTAGCTTTCATATTAGGACCATTGGCATAGTCAGTCTGACCAAGAGTAGTCTGACTTAGTTTAGTCGCGAGTAGTACATAGTTGATAAATGACACTGAAATAGCTTCATTTACATACTCAATAGCAGAAATGCACGGGAGAAATCGGCGAGGGGGGGTGCTCGAGTCCGACCCTCGGTGGATTAGGGGGAGGGGTGGTATTGGTTTGGTTTTTTCCTGCGACAGCCGGCAAAATTTCACATTCTGTCGATTTTTAACTCAATTTTGGGCACTTCTGTAGCCGGAAAATTTGTAGAAGGATTAGATTAGGGCAGGGTTACAAAATCACTATCTGTGTACACGGTTAGTTTCGAAGGCTAGTAACCACGTGTACACGCTAATTAACGGACGGTTACTGCTATTATCCGCGTGTACACCCTAATTATCCGTGTAACCGTGTAACCGTTTACACGCTAAGTAACCGTGTAACCGCTTACACGGAGGCTAACCGTGTAACCGGTTCAACGGTTATACGTTAGTCCGCGTAAACGGTTACATAGTTATTAACCGGTTGCACGGTTACTAACCGGTTACACGGTTACTAAACGG
This sequence comes from Trissonchulus sp. WLG1_4, assembly GCA_030248245.1. NCBI lineage: Eukaryota > Metazoa > Nematoda > Enoplea > Enoplida > Ironidae > Trissonchulus > Trissonchulus sp. WLG1_4. The sequence continues at coordinate 24,954 of JASANF010007599.1, forward strand.
TTACATGGTACCTACTACTAACACTACTAACGGTTACTTAACGTCAAGAAACAGGGGGGATTCTTTAGACAGCATCACCATTCAAATGACCCAGGAAAGATGCGAACCACCTATTGCTAGATCTGCAGACCAGCGAGCTACCATTTGAGCTACTAGGACAATGCTGAGCTGTCAGTATAAATGCCTTTATACATCTTGAAGAATATAGATTGCATACACATATGTATATGAAGTAACACACGTGGCAAAACACTTGCGCACGGTTGAAAGCTACTTTGCATAAATCCAGTATCCCAAACGAACACTTTTTTCGCAACGGGTACACGAAGTCGGAAAACGGATAGTGTAACTGGTTACACTATCCGTTTAGAGTAGCCGGTTACACTATCTGTTTAGAGTAACCGGTTACACTATCTATTTAGAGTAACCGGTTACACTATCCGTTTAGAGTAAACGGTTACACTATCCGCGGTTACTGTGTCTTAACGTGTACACGATGTAACCGCTAAGTAACCACGGACAGTGACCTCTAACCGTGTACATGCTAAGCTGAACGTGTACACGGTTACACGCGTGTACACGGTTTGTACCGTGTAACCGTGTTTAGCCCTAGATTAGGTACCGAAGGCATCTATACGCTATTTCTTACTTTCGGTATAAATGTATAAATGAAGTCAATTGTCTTGATGAGTTCGATTTGATAGATTTTAATGACGCCAATAGGACTGATTGAGAGACAAGTCGAGATGCACATGCAGCAGTGGAATTCTGGGGGGGATCCGCACACGTATAATTACGTATTTTTTTGAAAAATTTCATTACGCAATTCGCGTAGTAGTATCCAAAATCTGACCAAAAATTGTTGGACCATGAGACAAAAATAAACACGTGATTTAGGTAATTACAGGGCTTTTTCACAAATTATATTAACTGGATTAGATTAACTAGATTAACTTCATAACTCAACATAGGATCAACGTAAATTTATAAAATTTTGCAAGCAAATGAAGATGACATGGTTTAGTGGTTCTGCAAAGTTTCATAAACTTTCGTCCATTTAATGCTTAGTTACTTAAGTTAATCTAGTTAATCTAATCCGGTTAATATAATTTGTGAAAAGGCCCTTTGTGTTTAGTTCCGACATTAGTCAGACTTTTGAAAACCAGGAACTGGCTAATTAAATATAGTACATAAGTAGGAGTCTGGCAATCTGACTGTAGATTTACACGACTGACACATTTTCTGAGAGGCAAGTAGTTTTCAACGCTTTCAGCAATAAAATTTCATGCTTTACAAAAATTTGCTACTAATGAATAAATTCTTGATAATAACAAAGTATATTTTTAAAAAGTGCTAATGCTAATGATTTTGATAAAAATTCTAATTTCAAATGTGACTCATAATATCAAAAAATGCCTCAAAGATATGAAATAATTGATAACAATTGCTTTGAAGAAAATTACACCTACTGTAGAAAGTAGGCGAAATTATGTCTCACCCTTACTGGCGACAAACTGAATTAACCTCGTGGTACTTTCCATGTGACGGGTCTTTGAGTTTATCACAAGCGCTACAGAAATACCTGTGAAATGAAAATTGAAAGACATTAAATTAAGAAATATGTCATACAGTCAATGTAATTGCTTGGCTTGCCTACAACGTTAGGATATGTAATTGGTCGACAGTGATCGTCTAAATTCAACTTCAATTTTTACATTCACGATCAACCTAAAGTCTGACAAAAAAAGCTGCACCACTTATTTTAGTGGCATGACTTCCGCGACTACTTGCTTTACTCTTGATAGTCATATTTTATTTTTTTGTCGACGAAATCACATGTTTCGTTTTCTCGAGTGGGGGCAACTATTTTTGTCAGACTTTAGAATATCTATCTCTTGTAAATGAGCATGTGGTAAAGACAGGTTAGGATGACTAATTTTTTTGCTTTTGGCTTAGGCTTAGGCTCAGGCTTAGGTTGAAATTTTAGAAAGCTTAAGCTTAGAAGAACAAATGTACAAAACCGTTGAGACTTCTTGCCTACTCTGTGAAAGAAATTTGTATTGACTTTTTTACAAGAAACAAATGAACGTAGATCGACCAACCAAATTTTTCTAATAAACAGAACCAAATCTAATTCTATCTAATCTAATCTAATTGTTTAAATCCTAATCTAATCTGTTTAACCTCGGTTCGTGCTCGTCCTTGTTATTGTCCTTATCGTTTGGTCCCTAAGCGATTCAGAAAAACTGTTTAGCGAAATAAGTTAAACTTTTTGAATAAAATTGGGGTCAGTTGCAGATCGTATGCAAATAATTAGCAGAAACGCTTATGTCATTTCTTCACGGCAGGTAACCAAACTTTGTCCCTGTCCCTGTGTCCTTAAGGACAAGTATGAGCCGGGATTTAGCGTCCCAGTTGGAATATGTTTTGTGGGATGTAACAAAAAAGTGACTAAAAAATCAATCCAATCACATTGATTGATTAGCTCAGTGCAACAAAAGCACTACTTCGGAAAATTGTTACGGCTCAGTTGGTCCAGTCATTTGTATTGAGATATTACCTACCTGGTAAACAGACTGGATCTATTATTTCGTCCAATGTGGGTTAGCGTGTGGGCTCGCAAATGAAATTAAGTGGATGGTTATGGATTTAATTTCTCTAATGTGCACTATTTTTAGTAGATGCTTTTAAACCACAAAAGTTTCTGGAACCGCCTAGAAAAAATTAATGTTTTTTGTCGTCTAGTACTTTTTTAGATACGCAGTCAACTGTAAAGTATGACAGACTTATTGTACCAACTAAATTATATGTCACCGGTGGAACTTTTGCCTATTTTCAGTGCAAACAATTAGTAGTAAGCAAAATTAAACTGTTGGAAGCCTACCAGTATGGCACTTTAGTTTTTGCTTTTGAAAAGCTATAAAATTTTCACTCACGTGTTTCTTACTCGAAAACGTATTAAGATACTTTAAATTGAACATTTTTTCCACATTGACATCCTGGGATTGCTTTAATTAGCTTTAACTAGCTTAATTTGTTTGTTCATCAAGTACAAATTGTTTGATTTTATTCAGTATGTCTGCAAATTGTTGCTCTGAGTTAGTAGGTATTATTCAGAAAGCAAGCGTACAGCTTAGATGAACATAACTGAAAGGTTGAATTAAAATTTTGAGATATCTCACATTAATTCGTAGAACAGTAACTAAATTGTCTAGCCTCTATGTTTTCATGTAGATACAGTCCGACTGGATTATGAAAATATTTTTTTACTTATTATTCTGCTTTCATGAGACAATTTTTGTCTGGTTTCTCGTAAATTATATGCATCTACTTTTCATGTTGTGCCTTGGAGTTCAAATAAATTACATAATATCAAGAGTACATAATAGCGTCTCACTCTATATAGAAGAAGAGTGAGACACTCTCCAGCCTGCCTGTGTTCTAGCACAGGCAGATGCGCTGGTCGTTTTCAGGCTACATGTTGACATTCTATGCAACATGTGACCGGCCAATCAGAAGCGAGCTTCTATTCTCTGATTGGCCGACGCCTGTGCACGTGCTCCAATCATAAAACGGGATAGGGATAAAGGCTAATAATTCATTATTTGTTCATAGTCTGCTTGTAAAAACATTAAAAAAGGTTTGCAAATACCTTTGGGGATATTTTGGCAAACTTTCAGCGAAATTGATTGAGAAACTTTGAAGAAATTCAGAAAAGTTTATATCTCAAAAGTTTTTCACTCAATTTCGCTGAAAGTTTGCCAAAATATCCCTAGAGGTATTTGCAAACCTTTTTTAATGTTTTTGCAAGCAGACTATGAATAAATAATGAGTTATTAAGCTTTTAACTCTATCTGAATGCTTATCAACGCATCAGCGATTATATACTAAAGTGTGTTACGCATGGAATCTACGCGCTGATTGGCCAGTCACATGTTGCATAGAATGTCAACATGTAGCCTGAAAACGACCAGCGCATCTGCCTGTGCTAGAACACAGGCAGGCTGGAGAGTGTCTCACTCTTCTTCTATATAGAGTGAGACGCTATCATGTACTCTTGATAATATTCAATTGCAATGCCGCGATGGTATTAGTCCGTACAAAGCACGTTTGTAAAACTTGATTTGTATTTGATATGCAAATTAGAAATAATTTAAATTGTCATCAATGTGTGTAATCAATTTTGCCAATTCAAACAAACAGGTGCTAGAAAATTGTTCTTTTTTTAAAGAAATAACGTGTCTATGTCTCAGGGTCCAGCACTTTTTGTTCAGACTTTAGAAGTAACATGCTCAAAGAAAAAACATCTACATCATCTAATTTAGCTATTAGTTCTTATTTCTTGTTTTTTATTTGTTATGTGTTTAAGTGTCCGTCTGTTTTTTTCTGTGAAAGTCGAACTTTATAGGTTAGTGTCTGAACGAAAACAACTTCACTAATTTACATTGCCAGAGACTTATATCAGCTATTTTCATCTTCCAAGCTAAAGCCAATTTCAGCTAATAGAATAAAACGTTTCGAAAATTGCAAGGCTCTTCTGTTTGAAATTGTTTTTGTATTCCTAGAATTTTGCCATATAATTCATCTAATGTAAAATTTTAATATAACTACTGCTCAAAAACAAAAAATTATTGCTCAAAAACAAGATTTGTGTTTTATTCGATTTTTATTGAAATAAGCTTGTTCAAACGTAAAATTTGCTTTATTTCGAAATCGTATCACCAACTCGGGAACTATTTTAGCAAAACTTCCAACAACAATCTGACTTATAAAAAATGTATTTTTTATTTAATTGATATTTTCGGTGAAGGCGAAAAATTTGGCGAAAAACGACGAAAAGAAAAAAAGTTGAGTCAGTTATTTCATTAGTTAACCAGTGTTCTAAAAGTTTGCAGAAAGTATTTCAAAAGAATATGCTTATTTTAAGAAAATTTTTTTGGAACCTTTGTTAATCTATGTAGTAAAAATATGAGATAATTGGTTTGTATTGTATTTGACGTTAAACAATTATTTATTCTAATTGGTGACATTGTGCTCTATTATATTATGTCTATTTAATTGAAGATTTCATTAATACAAAATCCGACTAATAAAAATAACACAATATCTAAAATTATCTGATTAATTTTTATCAGAACAAAAATTAAGTGTGAAAAATAGTTTATTCTTTATCAATTATCAATGTACTTACGTCATTTTTACTAATTATTACTAATCTCATAGAAATAAGCTCAGTTCTTATTCTTAAAGCCTAGCTCCTTTAAAATTTGCTATCAGAATATTTTGCAATCAAAAACGTTACCAATTTTTGTTAGTATCAAGTGTTCCAAACAGTTTTGGTTTTTTTACTTAATTAGAAAGAAAGGCTTTTCATGTTTTATAATCCAGTATTTGTTCCTGGTGATAAAGTAAACCACCTGTTCCTTTGCGCAAGTCTATGGGGCATTTTACTAACTTTTCGATTTAACCTAAAACACTAACTTTCAAGTTAAAGTTTTGTTGGAATGTTCTGTGTCTTTTACTGTACTTTAACCTGCTTCTGAGCCTTACTTTAACTTTAACGAAAATGGTTCAGCTATTTTACCTTACTGCTCCTTAACTGAGCTTAAATCTAGTATAATACTATCTGTAATGACATCTGTAATGTTGTTTATTTGTATGATTATAAATCACTGATCAGCTGCTAGAAACATAGTTTAAAAAATTGAATTGTGACCAAAAAATGACTGTGAGACAAAAAGACACGATTTCATTATTATGAAAAGAACGAATCGCAAGCATCAAGAGTACAGCAAGTAGTCACAAAAATCACGCCACCTGTTTTGTCTCAGGGTTCAGCAATTTTTGATAAGACTGGAATGATATCACTTTAATTCAGAACTTGATTAAGAAAGTGTTTATTGTTTTCAGAATGAATTCTACTCAAAATCTATTTTACAACAATTTCACGGGACCCCCGCCGCCCCCCAATTTTGGTTCGTCAATGACGCTCATTGGACTGTCAATTTGTTGTTTATATTCGGGGATTTTCGTCTTCGGAATAATCGGAAATTTGTGGGTGTTATATCGACTGGCAAAAGTTCTGCGATATTTGTCACAAAAACGATGTTTCTGCAACGCGCAGAATTTATTGACATTGGTCTTATGCTTGAGTATAGTCGATTTTGTCACCCTTCTTTTCTTACCGACGGTGATAACTTTTCTGATTAAACAATCGTGGATTTTTGGTGATATAATGTGCAAACTTTTCCTCAGCTCAGAATGCGTGGCGAAACTTTTTTCTACGGCTATTATGGTCGCGCTGAGTGTTGAACGATATTTGAATATTCGAAAACCATTGGCAAATCATAATTTATCGAAAATTGTGAAAGGTATGGTTTATTACCATATTTGTAATTAACGTAGTTTATTTAATATGAAACATTAATTATTAAAACGCTCGATATAACTTCTGTGATACTTGACTTTTTTGCCAACGTGAAACATTCTGGCCTATTATTGTGAAAACACACCTAAATTTCATGGTAAAACCAAATTGTGCATAAAAAAGACGTTAAAAAACAGCTATAGTAGACGATTCCTAAAAAATCGACATGAAGGCAAAAAACTGTCAAAACCATCTTCTATAACATCTTTAGAAACAACCCCTTCGGTTTTGACAAAGCTAGGCAAACAAATGCCAGATAATGAAATGGTTACGTAGCAATATACGTTTGTAAATTGTACTCACACAATTCGTTATTTTTTAACCCTTTTTGTTTTTTAGCAGCCACGCTGTCCGTTCTTCTTCTAATGGGTCTAACGATATCTGTGTTTGTCTTCGCCAATGCCCAGACAACCACAGTGCACATACGGAATATAACCAGCCGTACATTTTGCGTTCTTCCACTGAAGACTAAAGTCAGCAATGCCTTTAGTCTGATTCTGTTTTCGCTGGGATACGTGATTCCTGGATTTCTCATCGGCATTTTTTACTTTCTTGTGGTTATCTGGGTTCGCCGCTCCGCCCGTCGTTTTAGACGTCTCCCGGTCTGGAGGGTAACTCGGTCCGTTTTTTTATTGGTCGGTTTCTACTATATCTGCTGGACCCCGTATTGGAGCATAACAGTCGTTTTTGTCAACTTTAATTCTAGCAGCAATCCCGTAATGATTGTTGTCTCCGCTTTCATCCATACGTTACCCTACTTAAACAGCTCCCTAAACCCGATCCTATATGCGGTATTCAACAAGGAGATTCAAGAAACCTATGCCAGCATTCTGGAAAATGTAGCCGCACGAAAAAATGCTAAACGAACAGCCTATGACAGGATTTCTTCGAAATACTTCCGACCCCGCTGCGGGCCCAGAAAGTTTCGAACTGGAAGTTTAGAAAGTCAGCTAACTTATTCCACTCGATGCACTTTGCCAAGTTTGCCAGCGGTCACAAAATTCAGTCGCTCTTTAGACTGCGAAGCTGTATTGACTTCAACTTATGTTATTTAGTAACCAATAAAAGTATGTTTTTTGCTTACATGCGTCGAAATAAAATTATAAGGCTAGCTAATGTGTTTAAAAACTGTTGTATATAAACTACATTTTGATTAGTGTAGGCCTACGTTTTTTAATACTTTGTGCTATGAGCCAGGCTTAAACCATTAATAAGCATATGGCGGCTATACATGTTCCAATATTATTATTTCTTTTGTGAAAAGTGTGAACAAAAGTATGCCCAGCATTAATTTATTATGCACAAAGCATAGAAATAAAATTTTCATTAATGATTGGATGGGCATTCATTATTTTTGAGCTTAAGTATTCAGTAAGTTTATAAGTATACATGGACCTCTAATTTTTTATGTATGGCACTCTGATTATTGATCAGGAGAGGGAATCTAGCATTTTTTTAGTCTAACCCACTTTACACGGAATGTCTGCGCTTCTTTTCGGCGTACAATTGTCAACAGTGTGTTGCTAGGTAACCTTTTTTATGCTCTGCATTAGAATTCAAAAAACAAACTACTTCAGATATAAAAAATGCTATTTTCACCAATGACCAAAACACGCAGCAGCTTTGACGGCAAGAAACCTATCAATTTGACTGAATCCTTTGGCCGGTTCTTTAATGAATATTAATAATATTTACAAGTTCAGCTAGAAAAGTAAGGCTCGCGTAGGTTTGTTTGTGCAGGCAATTTTTGTAGGTGTTGGTTTGTTTTAATCTTTAATTGTCGTGATCATTTTTAAAAGCGATTTATCTCTAACACCTACCACTAGAGAATTACAGTGTCGACTGAGATTACGGCTTACCTTTCCACGTTTGAAATGTTACATTACGCCTGAAGACATTTTAATATTGTAAATAAATGATAGGAAATAGAATATTGTAAAATTTCAATATACTTCCTTCTTTAGGTACAAGCAAGATGTTTGGATGCTATTTTTTAGCTAAGTTCACTTTGCTTTGCTGAAGCTTTGCTGAAATTATGCTAGTTGTTATTATTATTAGTATAAGTATTATTAAGTATAATTATTAGTATAATTATTATAAGTATGACCAACAAGTGTTAATTGTATTCATTTAGTTTTAAAAATGGCTGCAAAAAACGCAGTTCAAACAACGGTATGCCAATTCACACTGACCTACGTCAACCCTTCGGTCGGTTCGGACCTAGATAGCCGATTGAAAAAAATAAAAATACAAGATACAGATTACTATTTTCTGTTTTTGTAGTCCTGTTTTCTTCTAATTTCTTTATCGTGCTTTTTTCCCTTTCGTTATTCTTCTTTATATCTTCATTTTCCGAATTTTTGTTCTTTTTTTCGATTCTTTTCTTTCAGTTTTCTTTCTTTTCTTTTCTTTTTTTTACCTTTTTTCTTTACATTTTCGTTTTCTTTTTATTTTATTTTTTTCTCTTTTTCTTGTTTTCTCCTTTCCTTCAATTTCTCTTATTGTAATTTGATATTCTGTTTTCTTCCCTGCTTTTCTTTTCTTTTCTTTTTTTCTTTTCTTTTCTTTTCTTTTCTTTTCTTTTTTTCTTTTCTTTTCTTTTCTTTTTTCTTTTCTTTTCTTTTTCCTTTTCTTTTTCTTTTCTTTTTTATCCTTTTTTCTTTTCCTTTCTTTTCTTTTCTTTTCTTTTCTTTTCTTTTCTTTTCTTTTTTCTTTTCTTTTTTCTTTTTTATTTTATTTTATTTTTTTCTTTTCTTTTTTCTTTTCTTTTCTTTTCTTTTAATTACTTTTCTTTTTTGCATTCTTTTCTATTTATTTATTTTAATTATTTTCTTTTCGTTTCTTTTCTTTTTTCTTTTTCTGTCTGTAGTTTCTTTTCTTTTCTTTCAGTTATTCCTTTTTTATTTTCCTGCTTATGCTTTTGTTTTTCTTTTTTTCCTATTGTTTTCTTTTCAAAAATTGTAGTTTGGGGAAACGTCTGATGTTACCATTATGGTTAGACTGAATGCGTTCGCCTTAAACTTCCTTTAGCTGTTTATACTTAATTTCCATATCGTGAGTCATGGTGTCCGCCCATAATTGCAACTTTGACTTCTCTACCAGTAAGTTAATCACAAAGTTGTCAAGCAGTAAGTTATCTTTTCAATAATGTTACATGGCACGTTGCCAATTTTTCTTTCCACCTACATACCTGGTATAATTTGTTTGTTTCGCTCGTGCGACTTTATGATGTTAACAGCGTCGTTTTTTGTACGATCAAGTTCAAAAGAAAGACTGCTTTAATGTTTTGGGTATATTAAAGTTGGTGATCACAAAGGAAAAAGACGACTAAGCCCAAAGCCTAAGGCTAAGCCTAAGCCTAAGCCTGAAGGCTAATTGAAGGGCAAATGTGCAACCGTCACAACTGTCAACAGGTACAAGAAGATCTTCTAAACACCCACTTAAAAAATTCTATTGTTTTTACAATAGAATTTAGAATTTAATGACTGAGGCCGGATTCACACTGGCACTTGCACAAGCACAAGCACAAGCACAGGCACAAGCACAAGCATAAGCACAAGCACAAGCACAACGCCTAGGCGTTCACACTGGAACTTGCACAAGCACATGCCCAGCCAATCAAATTTAAGCGCGCCAGTGTAACGTCTTTTCTATTCAAAAGTTTCGTTATCGTTCCGAAATTTTGGGCTAAAATTTTCGCAGTTTTGAAACTTTTTATGGAAGAAAGAAAATAAACTAAAAAAAGGGGCAAAAATAAAGCTAAAACGCAAATTGATTTTAAAGATGAAACGAAACTAAAATTAAAAAAAGAAAGACAAAATGAACGCAATACATTCTTCAGTAAATATAAGATCCATTTCAAGAAGGGTTACTCCGAAACATCACACTATTCCGTTTAATTTTGCGCCATTTATGACTATACCCAAACTGACAGCTACAAAATCTCTACGCTGATTGGCTGTGCTTGTGCAAAAGATAAAATTTTTGAACAAGCGTTGTGTTTGTGCTTGTTCTTGTGCTTGTGCAGAAGTTTCTGCAGTGTGAACCGACTGTGCTTGTGCTTGTGCCTGTGCTTGTGCTTGTGCTTGTGCAAATGCCAGTGTGAACCCGGCCTGACTAAAAAAATACTGTCCGATAAAAAATTTTATGGCAGCAGACCAGTCCTATGGGTTGAATTCATTTCATTTGTTAACTATGCTTCCATTTCTTGGTGTGGACCTCTAGGGCACAACTTAATGTGTTCATGTTTACTTTATTTTTTCTGAAGCCATTGTGCTACTGGGTTTCAAAACTGAACCTAAGGTTGTGTGTTTTTGAACTTTTGAACTAGGAAAACCAGTCGTATTATCACAAACTATAGATTAGTTTTTGAACTTTCTAAAACGTTTTCTACTCACACTTTTTAAAGTGCGTTCAAAAAAGTTGTGTGTCACAAAACTGATGAAGTAGTGTGCAATTTTCTTTTTGAAAAAAGTTTTAACATTATAAAAATAACAGGTTAAAACGCGGATAAAGATGACCTTTTTTTCTCAGACTCCAAGACCATGAAACACGATACTTAGTACAGCAACTTATATTTAGAGATTTGCTTCTTGTTAGGTAACTGTGAAGGTTTATCAGTCCACTCGTTGCCTGATAACCTCCGTTATGTGGCCACCTAGGCATGGCATAGGCATGGCATAGGTTACACATAAGAGGCATAGCATACAGGCATATAGGTGGTATACAAATGAAAAACAAATGTGCCAAACAAAAAAAAGCATGAAAAAAGAACATAACACGCGGAATGTGATTAAACAACAGAGGCTTGGGACGACAGCGCTTCAGTTACGCTCAGAACTTTTTCATAATCGTCCTGGATAGTTGGGTGGACTTCATGGAGGCCCAGCGGCCATGTTTCTGGATCAATAGGGGGTCCAAGCCTGCGTTGTTACAAGCAGTTGCTCCGCCAAAACAGAGACTGTGCATACCGTAGTCGTGTGCCGACCGGATGCCGACCCTCAGAAGGGCGCTTTGCAACAGTCTGTGGGTGCAAGAATATGAGATTGGACGAGACCCGTCTATTTTTTGGTGGCCAGCGCGCAGCGTCGTAAGGCGCCCAAACACGTATGAACCCGGGTCAGATTGATTTAAACTTCTGACCTTAAAATACCGAGACAACAGGGTAACTGCGCAGGCTGGTCCTGAAGTTTTGGTTATAGATATTGAGTTACCTCTGCGGTATTGATCCGTTTTGCTTTTACTAAGTTGAATAGTAACAAATTGTGGTCCCAGTGTGATATCTGCTTTACGTAGGGCTAAAACCTCTGATAAAACCTTGATAATCTGAAAAACCCGTGATAACTTAGCTACAAGGCCGTGGAGCGCAGCTGGCCAGGTCGTTGCAACTAATTGCGCTCTGACATATCTGCTCTACTGTAGACAAGGGTAAGGGGAGCTTTCTACAGTGTTTTGAGGTGGGTTGGCGCCTGCTTGACTCGAGTAAGGTCTTACATAAAAAAGGTGAGTCGATAAGTTGCTACCCGCTAATTTGGTGTACCCAGTTTATGGCTGCCCAAGCGACATCTACCGTGGAGTTTTATACCCGTGATGAATTTTGTTTGGCTAGATATAGAGCTACGTGGCCGCTGTGAGCTGGTAGAAACTGTAGATTGTGGTTGGAGGCCCATTAACGGAACCGGTTAAAGGCTGTGGCGTATTGTTCAGCGGTTCTCGGTGCCCTGGACTGGATTAGCATAGGAACCAAGCTGTTGTAGACAGGGAATAATGACGGTAGAGTAAAAAAGGCTGCCGTACATAAGTTCTGGATTACGAGGATTGAAACATACAAAAACGAATACCTACACTTGTTAGTTCGTGACTATCTGTATTTACATGCGCTACTATAGCTAGTCAGCTTTTAAACGACCGCTTTGTATAACGCTAGCAATGCCTAGAGTGGCTGACTGTTGAGCAATATATGCACTGTACACTTATGCAAAATAGTTGACAGACTGTACAAGTTATGCGAATGAGGTGCCGCTCCGGTTGCCAGATAACTATGATTTTTGAGCTGAACTTTTGTTAATGTAGTGTTGACATTTATGTATTAGCCTAGTAGAAATGCAAACAACTGCACAGAAGGCCAATATACATAGTAGTGGCTTCTGAGTTCTGACATCATTGAGCATACCAGTTTTATTATCCAAAGCTGTAACGCCCCCTGGGTTATACTCCTACTAGTCATACTTCCTGTCGAATGCTACATAAAACCCAGACGTTTCTCCACTACGAAACACCGTACAAAAACTTTGGCATGTATTCTATATATTCAGAAGTCCCTCTTAGACTATGTTCAAGACTGTTTTATCCTTCCAGCGCATGTGTCGTGATAGACTCTTGTGAAACCTTTTGGTTTAAAAAAAACTTGCAGTAAAAGATTATAGCAGTTCTCACTTTTACAAGAAAGTTAGCCCTTTTTCAGCTTCTTTGACAACAATAACACAATTATTTTATGTATCTATAGCAGCACCTTAATAGTAGATCTGAAGCTGTGTTATGTGTGAGCTGTCATACATGTCATTAACAAAGCTTGATAGATCTCAGCATTACAGCTAAGATAATTAAAGTTGGAATCTTTCGTCCTACCGAACAGGACAAACACTGCACTGGAAAATTCTCGTTTTTTTCTTTTTTTATCATCATCTCTGTTTTTTCCTTTTTTCTTTTCTGATTAGAAAGTATCACTATGTAAACCGGACAGAAGAGGAAGCTTTTGCTATCTTATGAATTATGCAAATAACTGCGCACCAGCCAAAATGACAAGTTCTTATCCGGAACGAATAATCCGTTTTTCATTTCTCGTCACGCCATTTTGTTTGAAAAACGTTACCACTTTGTCAGGAAAACAGCTTTCATAAAAAATTCATATATTCCAAAAGAAAGGCTCTGCTTTCTCCATAAAGCTAGTAAAAATGAGGTGTTACGACTTAAAAGCTTTTTTGTTAACAGCTTTTTGGCTAAATTTATTGACGTAATACTGTCAAATCCCAAAGCCCCAAGAAACTATAATCCACCTTATATTGTGATTATATTATGTACCTCAAATACATGTTGACGCAGTAAGAGAAAGCAGTTTTCTGGTAAGCTAGTAAACATCATTCTCTAAACTGATAAGTCTTATCACTCTCAGTCTTGAACTTGAAACTTATATTGCTGTAGGTTAACTGGGATTGAACTGGGGTATAGCTATTTTGAAGTTAATATACATATCGACATATTATGGAGCTTTTCATTTGTTACTGTCGAACTATTTCTGAGCTATTCGATAAGTGGAGAATAACCGCTTTGATGGAAAATAAAGATGTGTTACGTCCAGACAGATAAAACTTAACAGACAGATAAAACAGAATACAAAAACAGAAATAAAACAAAAATACAGAATAGTTGCATGTTAGCATTGCTGACATAGTATATATGCGTTCAACTTATGAGAATGAATAATCGTGTTAATAATAACACTAGAACCAGCGACTAGACCTGTTCAAATACTTCAGTGCTAACCACTACGCCACGAAGCCACAAAAAATCTAAGTTAAAAGAAGAGTATATTATTACCAGCAAGAGTACATAATGGAAATGATATGACAGTATCCCATTGGCCAGCTTGGCGCGCGGTAACTGCGTTGCACAATAACGCATAAAAGTTAACCCAAATGAGTACCCCTACCCAAATCTACCTACCTAGTAGTAGCACCCAAACGGGTAACTGATCGGGAGGCGCAGGGTACGCAAATGAGTACCCCTACCCAAACGAGTATGTACCTACCCAAACGAGTATGTACCTACCCAAACGGGTAGGTACCCAAATGGGTTCCCCCATCATCAAATAAGCTACCCATTTGTGTTCCTGCAGTAGGGGCACTCATTTGGGTCCCTTTTTGGCCCGTATTTGGCAACGCATCTACCGCGCTGCCAAGCCGGCCATTGGAAAGAGTGTCATCCCTTTCCTACTATATACTCTTGTTACCAGTTGATGCAGTATGCATTGAATTAAACCATTACGTTTGTGCTTTATGCAGTTTAGAATATGTAATTCAATAAAATAAGCTTGACCATTACTTGTATCAAGAGTACATAATAGGAAGAGTATGACACTCTTCCTATTATGCCTAGCAGCGCGCGTCCAATGCGCAGCGCGAAATAGGCCTTTTATGTACGGTTTTGAGGGGGGGGGGTACCCCCCCCCTCAACTGAAGACCCCGTACTCAACTGAGGGGGGGGTACCCCCTACTCAGTTCGATACCCCGTGCTCAACTGAGGGGGGGGGGGTACCCCCCCTCAACTGAAGACGGGGTGCTGAGTTGAGGGGGGGTACCCCCCCCCCCCTCATTTCAACACACTGACAAAGTCTTTGCGCGACCCCCCCCCCCCTCAGTTCAGTACCCCGTCTTCAGTTGAGGGGGGGGGTCCCCCCCCTCAGTTCAGCACATCAACAAAAGTCCTTGTCAGTGTCTTGAAATGAGGGGGGGGTACCCCCCCTCAACTGAAGACGGGGTACTGAGTTGAGGGGGGGGGTACCCCCCCCTCAGTTGAGTACGGGGTCTTCAGTTGAGGGGGAGGTACCCCCCCCTCAAAACCGTACATAAACGGGCTATTTCGCGCTGCGCATTGGACGCACGCCCGTAGGCATAATAGGAAGAGTGTCATACTCTTCCTATTATGTACTCTTGCTTGTATTAACATCCCACACCTTGATAACTAATCCAGTAATTTAGTAAGTAGGTAACTAATTTGCTGGCCGGTAACGGCTTTATGTTGCTATTGTACCTCCAAACTAAAAATACATAGTAATAATAGTAATTGTTCATTATCTTTCTAGTGTAACGCAAGGCCATCCCAGTACATTAATCAGTGAAAGTGCGATTTCAGCGAAACATCTATTTTTGGTTCACTTCTTTGTGATGGTTCCACCGGATACACCTGTTTCGGTCTCTCAAGCTCCTATTTAAAGTCAAATTTCAAAAACTAAAGTCAGAGTAAGATTATTTTATCATATTATAAAACTATTATTATATTGTTTTCGACTCTCTGCAGCTTATGACTTAATTAAGAGGGTGGGCTTTTTAGCTGTCAGTTTGTTTCAAACATTCATTTGTTTGCCATAGTGCGCAACAGAAAACGACAGCACAATACGTAATAAGCCTTGCAGGTAAAAAGCTAGTGAACAGTTTTTTACGTATTACATACATGGCTGTAAATCTAGCAAAAATAATGTTAAATTAATATTAAATTAATATAAATACGCCCAAGTCGCATAGACTAAGAATTTCTGATAGAAGTAACAATAATATAATATAATGCATTTTATATTTTGTTCATCTCGTAAAGTAATTTATTTCGGTCCAGGAGGTATAGCTTTAATATAGTACCTAATAAAAAAGTTGTCACGCAACAAGGTCACAAACAACATTATTCTCGCCTCCATAACTTTTATGTTCTGAAGGCGCGGCATTATCCAATTACTGTCATGAGATACAGACAGACTGTCGGAAATGCGCGACAACAAATTTTAATATAAGTAAAAACAGTAAAGTTTTATGAAGTACCTTGATACTAGGCAATGTTTTTCGTAATTGGGCTCACTGGTCTTATATGTAATATAAATACATAAATTCATTGTAAATACATAAATATATTACATAGATTTAAAGGAAGCTTTTAATTCTGTCTCATGGCCTACGCTCAAATTAAAGTTAAGCGCCCTCGGGTTTGGGGGTAAGTTTTTGGAAATGGTTATGACTTCTGTGAGTGAGCGTAAACAATGATTTTGAATTGGTGAATTTTTCTCAAATTTGGCTCCGCTGGTTAGCGAAGTCTCACAAGGCTCTGTTGTTGGTCCTGTTCTTTTTTCTGTGATATGTGAGTGATCTTGTTGATTCGTTAGGTTCAGTAACCAGTTTATGGTATGCTGATGATTGTAAGTTGTTCGCTTCTGGATTAAACAGAAAACACGTGTTGCAAACGGCTTTGAATGTCTCTGAATCTCTGATAAGTGTCAGCTAGCAGTGGCTGCGGAAATTGCTTTTGCCTTGCCTTGGTAGAAACACCACGCGTTATGTTTATTCCAATTCTGTTACCTCGGTATTGTCCTGTAACGGCTTAGGTGTGATTGTGTGAAACTTTGGTATCATGATCTGGAACCTTCGGTGCAAGTGAGTAAATGCTGTAAAAAAGCGTCATCTTCCTTATTTCTCTTACTCAACAACACTGTTTGGACTGACTCCTCTATCAGAGTTTTACTAATATACGACCTACGTCCTACCTGTATTGATACTGAGGTTTCGTATCCTTGGTTTAAAAACAATATTTTAGCAATAGAGCGTATACAAAAACGTTTCTGCAACTCGTCTGTATTTTTTATGACACCTCATTCCCAGCAGTATAGTGTTTTAGGTCGCAAGCTTCTTTCTATAAGACGACTAGTGAAACATAATGTTTGTTTACAGAGTCCTTCATGGTCATACTGTTTTCAAACCTTTGGAGCTTTTTCTTCTCTACGTGTGAAAATCTTCGTGAACATCCTTTCAAGACGCTGTATGACCGTTTTCGCTTAGATATAAAAAAATTGTTTGTCTAACCGTGTGGTTCATGTCTGGAATACTTTACATACCTTGTTGTGAGTGCACATAGCATTACTAGTACTTTTAAAACTAGATTATGGGAGTCCGAACACAGTTGAATTAAATTCGTTACATGAGTATTCTTTTGTTACTAAGGTAATATGTTTCGCTTCATTCCCTGTTTTGCGTTCGCTTTCTTCTGTTTTTATAGTGGTAATTTTTATGCGTATGTGTAGTTTCCTTTTTTTCTGTTTGCTAATTTTATGTTGAAGGCATTTATGCGTTTTAATTGCTTGAATTTATTTTTGACGGTTTGCCAGTAATATGCCTTTCTTGAAGTAAAATTTTCTTCTTTCTTTGTTTCTCTGTTTCTTTCTTTCTTTCTTTCTTTCATTCTTTCTTTCTTTCTTTCTTTCTTTCTTTCTTTCTTTCTTTCTTTCTTTCTTTCTTTCTTTCTTTCTTTCTTTCTTTCTTTCTTTCTTTCTTTCTTTCTTTCTTTCTTTCTTTCTTTCTTTCTTTCTTTCTTTCTTTCTTTCTTTCTTTCTTTCTTTCTTTCTTTCTTATTTTTTTCTTTTTTTCTTTCTTTCTTTCTTTCTTTCTTTCTTTCTTTCTTTCTTTCTTATTTTTTCTTTCTTTCTTTCTTTCTTTCTTTCTTTCTTTCTTTCTTTCTTTCTTTCTTTCTTTCTTTCTGTCTTTGTTTCTTTGTTTTTGTTTTGTTTTTCTTCTATAATAAACATTCCCTTGATTCGAATATCTCGAGAAACTTGAAGGAACAATGAACTGTTGATTTTGGGTTTTATGGTAATTCAATTTCGTTTTCTGTTCCAAAATTCTTGCATTTCTTCAGTTCTAATGAATATGCGATGAATTAAGGTATTTGATAATTAATTATTGGTATCAATAACTTCGATATCTGTGCTTTTTTAAATTAAATGTTGTGCTTTGATGTCAAAAAACTGCACTATGGTTCGGTACGGGGCAAATAGTCATCATTATTTACTAACTGTTCTTCCTACTTGAATTACTCAAATACGCCTAAAAGATTTTCTTAGCAGTTAAAAAATGTGGACGCCTGTTTTCAGTGACAATAGTTACAAAATTTGCTGATACCCGCTACGAGACTATTTTCAAATTCGTACAAAATTTTTTAAACATTTTTCTCAATAACGTGCTAAATATGTAACTTTTAAAATCTTTATTTGCGAATATATCTACTCTTAGAGCTTGCTGAGTTACCGATTTGCAGAAAGCTTACAATACTGAAAATTTGTAAATAATTCAAAACCAGTGTAGCAGTTGCCGACCGCATTTGAAAGAAAGTGGTAAATTCAGACTGACGGAAAGCTTTGAAAAGAAAATAAAAAATACAAAAAAACATGTTTTTGAGGAACGGCTTAATAAAGCACCATTTAAGGCGGCTCCTATTTACTGCTAAGATTATTGACTGTGAAGTTCGGAATGCCATTAATGTTTTCAATCTTATCTAACAGCAGCAGAAGGTATCTACCGCATGAAACATGGGAGCTTCTGCTGGCATTAAATTTCCCATTTCTTACTTTTAGAAAAACTTGCTTTTGAGACCGACAGCGGTCTGCCAAAGCTCTGATTTCTGCTAATGTTGTACCATTTCAATTATCTAACGAATGTGAAGCACGATTTTGTAAAAAGTTAGGTATTCATTATTGTAAACTTTCCAAACTCAACAGTCTGGTTTCTTACATGAGAATTGAGATGCTGAAACTAAAGTCTGTCAAAAAGAGCTTGCGTCACTGCTTATGGTTGGAGATTGTCAAAACAGAGTGTATATATTGTTAATCCCCAGGGGAAGCAAAATTTTGTAGTGACCGCCACTGGTAAGCAAAAAAATCACTGGTCACTATCACAATCACTGGAAATTTTTTCGTCACACAGAATAAAAATATTACTGATTTCGTTTGCATAAGACTAGTCTTTCTGAATAAGACTAGTTTTGTCTGAATAAGACTAGTCTTTCTGAATCAGACTTTTTCCTCTGTCACAGGCCGGATGATTAATATTGACTGAGCTACCATTCGTAAAGTTGAGGTAAAGTCGGTAAAGTTCTCAAACAATGAAGAAAGCCAATGTAATAGCTAAGATTAATTTCAAGATTCAAGCAAATAAGTGCTTTAACTTGTTTTGCAGTTAAAAGTTATGTATTCTGCAAATTTTTAAACTCAACGGTAAAACGTTTGCCATGCTTTCAACTTTAACTTTACATTTCACCACCTACAATTAACTTTACCTTAACTTCATCAGTGAGGAAGGATAGCCTAACTACCCATTTAGTGCTGTTTGCGCTATATGCGCTATAAGCGCTATCGAAGGTGTTATATGCGCTATTTGCGCTATAAGGGCTATCGAAGGTGCTATATGCGTCCTGTGTCCTGTGCGCGCTTACACGCGACATCTACCACACTATGAATATGCGATGTTTTCATTGTTTAGACTTGCCAGTCTATATTTCCATTGGAAAATAATTAACAATCGCCTCAAGAAGTTAGCAGATGGTCGTTGTTAATTATTTTATTGGATTAATATATATTGCAGGATGATAAATGCCTTAGAGTAGAGTACGGTAGATGAAAAATTAGCCAACACAACTCTTGAAAACGTGGGCATATCTTATTTTGCATCACCTTTGCCAAAGTCATAATTAATTTACTTTTTATGCTGGTGCTGTGTTTGTAGACTCAATGTTGCGTCATAGTACAGTTCTGTCTGACAATATAAAGTCGGGTTCATACTTGTCCGTTAGGCCATAGGACAAGAACAAATTAACATTTAGGGTTCAGCTGTTGTGCAAAATTGACCAAATGGTTTCGGCTACTTTTTTTACATATGTATAATCTGGATACTATCATTGTTTATGCAAAAAAACTGTCATATTTGACTGGGCAGTTTTCTTTGAATTGCTCAAGAACAAAACTATAGGGTCAAGTACAAGTATGAATCAAATTTGAAAAGCTTTTAATACATTTGAAATACCGAATCTAAGGGTTTTATCTAAAATTGGATTTAGCGGATTAAATTTAAATTACTTTTGCTAATAGCGCGGCACAAAATGAAAATAGCCGGCTGAAGATTGCCCCACATGGCTCACATATGGTACCTCGGTGTGTGCCAAGTTTCAAAAAATTACGTTTAACTGACGCTGCGTTATTGACGTACCTAATAAAGTTAAATCTAATCCGATAAATCCAATTTTGGATAAGACCCCAAGACAAAACAGGTGACGTGGTTTTGCTACTACTGGCCGTACATTTGATGGCTGCAATTTGTATTTTCATAACTAAGTTCTGATTCACATTCGAACATTTTGAGTTGCTATTGCACTTTTTTTGTGAATTCTGCCATAGGCTTACCATTTGGTGGTGGCGTGTGGGTGTCATAACAGTTTTAATTGCACTTTTAGTAGCACCAGCACGGGATAATAGGTACTGTAAGCACAATTGTGTTTTATCTCAGCACTGGTGCTAAAACATAATTGATACTTGTTCTTAAGGATGTCAGTTTCTCCGTAAGTAAACAGTTAAATCAGTTGTTAGAGCTCAAGCTTGAATATTGGCTTAGGCTTAGACACTGGTTTAGAATCTGGAAATTTAGTTGCTCATGTGATGAACTTTGTTGCAACTAAAGCCCGGTTCATACTCGTCCTTGTCCTTGTCCCTATCGTTTTGTCCTTAAACGATTCCAAGAAAACTGCCAGGCCAAATGAGCCAACTTTTGGCATGATTGCTGCTGGGGTCACTTGCAGATCGTATGCAAAAAATTAGCCGAAACACTTGTGTCAATTGTTCACAGTAGCTAACCGAAAATTGTCCTTGTCCCTGTCCCTGTGTTCTTAAGGACAAGTATGAACCGGGCTTAAAGTTACCGACATGCCCGTGAGAAATTGTTCGTTAGTTAATGGATAAAATAATTCTATTCAAAATCACGCTTTTTGCATCGAAAAGGCCTAATCATAAGATTGAATGAACGCTAGCTAGACTTTAATAATTTGATTAGTTCTGCCTCCGTAGAAAACACAAAGCGTCACTGAAATTTAATAATAAAATAGTGAGCTCCGTTCGGTTGTTTTTTATAAAAAACTTTTGTTCAGTTGCAAGTCAATTTTGGGCAAATGTTTTTGACAATTTTTTTAAGGTCAAAAAAGCTAGGCAAGTCTGGTTTGGTATAAAACAGTCTAAAGACAGAATTTTTTAGTTAAACACTTAAAAATACTATCATTAGAATTTATTTTTTGTATCCCTTTATACAATCTAGAAACACGAATGTTCTATTACTTGGGTTTTTTGTAAATATAAATTACCTAATATGATATTATTTTCGGCTCTTTGGCTCTTCGGCTAATCCCTGCTATTTTAAACCATGAAACTTGGCCAAAAACGAATAAAACGATGCTGTTTCAAGCTGAAACTAAAAAGTCTTTTCTTAATTATAATGAAAACTTCATTATTTGTTTTAGCTAAATGCTTATTAATAATTCTAATAAACAGATATACTAACAGGGCGAAGCAATAATATAATGCTAAATATATTATTTCTAATGAAGACTTTGCTTCCACCCACATCTAAATGAACTGAATAAAAAAAAATCGAGCTTGATTCCATTTTGACATTTTCTTCAACCCTGTTTTCCTTTTTTCAAATAAACTTAACGAAACCAATTTGAGCAGCAGTTTCATTTTTAGCAAATATGGTATTTGTTTGTCTGTCTGGTGGTTTATCGGTCACCTTCGAGGCAGACTCATGTGTCTGTCAAACCTATTCGAATACCTATTAACTTTTGTGATTACAGTTGTGCCAGGAGTACATAATAGTCTTCAGAGACACTCTTCAGCTTGTCAGTATCCTAACACAGGCAGAAGCGCTCGGCGGTTTAGGCCTACCTGTTTAGGTTTCA
Source organism: Trissonchulus sp. WLG1_4 (assembly GCA_030248245.1). Taxonomy (NCBI): domain Eukaryota; kingdom Metazoa; phylum Nematoda; class Enoplea; order Enoplida; family Ironidae; genus Trissonchulus; species Trissonchulus sp. WLG1_4. Next base: position 46,906 of record JASANF010007599.1, read on the forward strand.
GTAATCTTTTCCTTCATGAATTTTCATAAACTGCACTAAGTGTGAGATAGTGCAAATTGTTCCTCACAATTCTGAAGCAACATTATGAACAAAAGCGTTAAACAAGTATATATGTGGTCAATCAGAAGCGAGCTGCTGCGCACGCGCTCAAATCAGCGGTCGGCAATGCATGCAATAACCCCCGAGTTTTGATTTAAACACAGGCGTCTGGCCAATCAGTATGGCTGCTCTGATTGGTTGTGTATATGTTTAAGTAAAGTAAAACAGGTCGGCCGAAAACGACGAGCGCATTTGCTTGCAGTAGAAGACAGATAGGCTGAAGAGTGATTTGTTCTTTTCTTTTTTTATTGAGTGAGACACTAATATATAGTCTTGATTCTTGTAATAATGGTTAACGTAGTTTGGTGCGTATGCAATCCAACTAAAAAAATTTTGAAAACAATTTCCTATATAATACATTGCCTTATCTTGTCACTAAAATATTGACAGTTAATTGCGTTTCTGATTCTATACTTTTTATTTTCTTTCGAATACCATATCTTACCATTTTAGGTTACACAATGACAGCCAATTCAACGAATTCTTCATTCAAAGTAACAATTAGAATCGACTTATTGTTATGCGTTATTTATTCGCTCATATTCATTTTCGGTTCATGTGGCAATATCTGGGTGATTGTTCGTTTTTATCGAGTGCTGAGGCATTCAGCCATGAAACGTTATTCTTGCCACGCCAGAAACTTGCTTTCTCTTGTGCTTTACTTGAGCGCTAGCGATTTGGTAACTTTGTTATTCTTGCCAACAGTGATTACATTTCTATTGAAACGATCTTGGATTTTCGGGGACATAATGTGCAAACTGTTTTTGGGCTCTGAATGTATTGCTAAAATATTTTCCACTATTATTTTGGTAGCCCTGAGTGTGGAACGGTACATGACCATTAGAAAACCTTATACTTCACGAAAGTCATCAGTATATGTTAAAGGTAACTGACTAAGCATATCTATCTGTGCATAACTGACTAATCTTCTATCTGTGTATAATCTGACTAAGCATAACTATACAACGCACAATATAAGGGCCCGATTTGTCGACGCAAAATGTTTGTCGTTGAAAATGCTCTAACTTTAGCTTTGCAGGTATTTTGCAACAAACTCTATTACTTGCTTGAAGTTTCATTCTAGCACTTTTACTGCATGACCCTTCAGTAGTCAAAAAACAAATAATGATAATCAAACAAAAGACTGGCAAAAAATTAGCTACTTACTAATTTAAACCAAAATCGGCCTAAAATCATCTCATTTAAGGTGGTAGTTCCATAATCGCAGTGACCCTCATTTCGGACAAATCTATATACTATGGGTAAAGGAATTATAATTTTCGTAAACTACATCAAAAAACACCCAGAGCATTTTTTATTTGGTGTAAAATTCCAATGTTAAGACTAGCTACCACGTTGGCTTGCTGAACTGTAATTGTAATTGTAATTGAACTTCTTATACCTAATTGTTTTTTTCAGGCGCTACGATATGCATTTTAACAGTATGCGGGGTCTCAGTTTCTGGTTTTGTCATGTTTACCGCCGAAACCGTTACGTTCACAAGCCCTAACGGATCCCTCAGCCATACGTATTGCGTTTTCCCGGTGTCGCACGGGGTGAACAATATATTCACTGCGTTGTTGTTCGCCGTTGGTTTTGGCATCCCTGCGCTGCTCATAGGATTATTTTACACTTTGGTGATTTATAACGTGCGAAAATCCGCTAGACGTTTTGACCGTCTACCGGTTTGGAAAGTTACTCGATCCGTTTTGCTATTGGTCATTTTTTATTATGTCTGTTGGACCCCTTATTGGTGCGTCACAGTGATAGCGACTAACTTTTCGTCATATCAAAGCGAACTTTTTGTCAAAGTGTCCGTTTTTATTCACGTTTTGCCATATCTCAACAGCAGCATTAATCCTATATTATATGCTGTTTTCAATAAAGAAGTAAAACAGACATATACTGCTATAGTTCAGAATGCAGCCGCGAGAAGAAATGCCAAATTTTTCTTTGACAACACTGCCTTTAGCTGGAGAATATTTTTAGACAGTCGAAAATCGTCTGCTTCTAAGAAAAACGATAAGGATAAACTTGTAGTTTCTACTTACAATCCGGAAACCAAAGCACTGAGTGCTGAAATGTACCGGAAGCTGCACATGGATACCACAGAAATTATAAGCATGCTCTGAAAAACTACAGAATACAAACTACAGCTACGAACTACACTTTTAATAAAAAAAATTCATGGTGAAAAACAAGTTACAAATGTATTTTGATTTAGGTATCTGGTTAATAAACTGCATCAAACCACGTAAATACTTTTGCGTGTCACTTTATTCGTTCGGTGTGCTTTCAATAAAATGAATAAAAAAGTATAAATCTGTTGAAAGTTCTGATTGTTGTGATGCTGCATCAAAGTACCCTTCATTTGTAACATTGTCTGCGTTTTTAAAGCTCTTTTAAACGTTATGAAGTTGAGTATTAAAACTTATCATGAATGTATTAAATACCGTTTTATGAGATATTTTGTTGAAACACCTTGTTGCATTATGTCATGATTTTATCTGCACTTTCATACAATAAAACGTTTATTTTATGAATAGAACAAAGTTTACGTCATTTGAATTGATTAACTAATTCTGAATAAGCATGAACAACACTTGACCACATACATAATAGCTAATACGTGAAACAAGCAAAACAAAGTTCGTTAGAAACCTTGTCAAATTATACAAACAAATGAGTGAATAGCCCCAGTTGTATTGTAGAACCTCAGTATTAGGTATGTAAGACTAAAACAAAATTATCTATTCAGGGTCATGGAAGTTAAAAGGTGAAAAATGTATGCAAAAAAGTGCATTATTAACTTTTATAACCTATGAAATCACTGAGGAAATGACTCTTCCTTGTATAGAAGCCCCATTATGCGAAAGATCTTGATAGCTATAAATATTTATTTTTAATCTTCAATGTATGGGGGTGGTCCTATGTAATCATATATTTCATATATATATTTCATATATTTCATATATTTCATATATAACTGCTTTGTTATTTCTAACTATAACACTTCCGTTATAAGAATCTCCTACGTACGTAACTACTTGCTTTTAATAAATCTACATGGGATATACTGGTGACATAAACTAAACACTTGTTATTTCTAAAGCTGACATAAATCTCATATCTCGAAACAATTTCAGCGCACTATACATTTCTATATCATATATACCTAGCCTTTTCCACACGTTAGCTAATCTTCATTTTTTTCACATTATGTGACGTACAAGCACATTGTCCACAATCTGCCATAGTCATGGCTTTATTTAAACTTAACAAGTTTTTGTTTAAGAACTAAGCTTAGGTAGTTTTTTCTAGGTATGGCTCATTTTCAAACTCAAGCTTTTTAACAAAACACTTTGGTGGGCAGAATATAATGATTCACAAAGCGATCTAATCCACAGTTAAAATACCTAGGACCTGTTTGTAATTCATATTAACTGATTTAACGTCTGTATCTCTGCTCTTAAGATTGACGAAAATTTATAAAACTTTGTAGGAAACGGCTAAGTCGTGTCATTCTGCCTTGCTTTCAAAAGTTTTTAATTTAAGTTAAGCCTATGTTAAGTTATGAGTCTAGTTAATCTGATCAAGTTAATCCAGTTAATATTAATTTATGAAAAGCCCCTGGAAAACGGAAGCAAAACTTTGTCTAGCCTGTCCAACTGACAATCGTCACACTTTTTAGCTGATTAAATTCCTTCGCAATCCCGGCTCTTACAACTCTTTGTTTTTGTCACTGTCACTTTGTCTCAAAGCAAGTGCGTTCGACCAAATCAGAAAGTTTGCGCAGCCGCCTCAGCGGCAGTAAACACTAAGTATTGGTTATAGCAAGAGTACATAATAGTGTCTCACTCGATATAGAAGAAGCGTGAGACACTCTCTAGCCTGCCTGCGTTATAGCACAGGCAGATGCGCTGGTCGTTTTCAGGCTACATGTTGACATTAGTATATGTAGCTTTGACCCAGACAGTGCTACTACTTCGCCCGTCAAACGGAGTTAGTTTCGGCCTATACAGTAAGCCCAGTTTATTCAACTTCAACTATCTCCCGTAACGTTGCTGCCCACTTGACCCAGTCAGGTCTGTGTCATAAATTTGAACCAATGATTTGACCATTGAACCGACATCTTAGTAAATTCAAAAAACAGACAATGAAATGCAAATCCCATTTGGCTATGGGTTTCCATTTGGGTATTTGTCCTGTTTAGGTACTTCCTTGGCCTCCAGTGTTCAAGCATCTACTGCTCCAATAAGTTGACCAGTGAGAGAGAAGAGTATCAGACTGGTCCTTCATGTACTCTTGGTCTGGGCAGTTTATGCGTTAAAATGGATGGTGCCTTGGGTTTGGAGTTGCACCATATTTTCTGCGAGTGTCGTTTCATAATTTTACATCAGCGCGTATGGTGTCACAGTCACAGGTAAATGTGTCATCTTTAATGACCTGTCCCCCAAGGTTTTTAGAAGGAGATTTTTCTCCTGACAACGGCACTATGGCGGAATTTGCCCCTTTTGGGGGCCCACTTGTTTCTGACTGGCAGACGCCTGTGAACGTGCTCCAATCATAAAACAGGATAGGGATAAAAGGTTAATAACTCATTATTCATTTATATATAAAAAAACATTAAAAAAGGTTTGCAAATACCTTTGGGGATATTTTGGCAAACTTTCAGCGAAATTGATTGAGAAACTTTGAAGCAATTCAGAAAAGTTTACATATATCTCAAAAGTTTCTCAATTTCGCTGAAAGTTTGTCAAAATATCCCCAAAGGTATTTGCAAACCTTTTTTAATGTTTTTGCAAGCAGACTATGAATAAATAATGAGTTATTAAGCTTTTATCCCTATCTTAATGCTTATCAACGCATCAGCGATTAGGTATATACTAAAGTGTGTTACGCGGAGAATCTACGCGCTGATTGGCCAGCCACATGTTGCACAGAATGTCAACATGTAGCCTGAAAACGACCAGCACATCTGCCTGTGCTAGAACACAGGCAGATTGGAGAGTGTCTCACTTTTCTTCCTATAGAGTGAGACGCTATTACATGTACTGTTGGTTATAGCACTGATTGGCGTGCTGTAATTAGTGATTTATACGCATGTTGAAACTCCGAATGTAGCGCAACCACCAGTGCTATAAGTGACTTGTAAATAGATTCCAACTCTGGCTGTGCACTGTGCCGTGAAGCGTGCAGTATAAGTAGACTGCACGCTGCTGAGTGCAGCAAAAATGTAAGTTATAGCACGATGTAGCATGCACTCAGCGATTTATACGCACTGTAACGTGAAACGCCAAGTGCATGAACGAGTGCGCGCAGCGGGCTTCACGTGCCAGTGCGAATAGTTACTGAGTGCATACTACAAAGTATTATAACGTTCTTATAATATGCCTGTCTTGAAATATACAGTGCAATAAGTCAATAACTAAGGGCCTATTCCTTTACCGGATTAAACGGACTGGACTTATTTTAGTCCGAGGTTTTGGAATGACAAGTCGGACTAAACAGACTAAACGGTTTAAAATAAGTCTGCGACTAAAATTTAGTCCGAACCCATTCCTAAACTACCACTGGACTAAACGGATTTAACATGCACGCTTAACATTAGCGTGCATAGTTAAGTCCGTTTAGTCTGACTAAAAAGCAGCGCACTAAAAGTTAAGTCCGTTTAATCCGGAGGTTTTGGAATGGCATTTTTAAGCATAATTTTTTAAACCGTTTAGTCCGATTATAATTAACCCTTTAATCCGGTTAATTAAGGAATAGGCCCTTAGATGCACGGTTACAGCAGTGCAATAACTAATGCACGCTGTGAATCTAGCAGCGTGCACTTAGTTATTGGCGTTAGTTATTGCACTGTTTTTTCAAGGCAGGTATGATGTAACTGTTTTGAAATATACAGTGCAATAAGTCAATAACTAAGATGCACGCCTACAGCAGTGCAATAACTAGATTCTAGATGCACGCTTTGAAACTAGCAGCGTGCACTTAGTTATTGACGTTAGTTATTGTTGTTTTTGTTGTTTGTTTTTTTCAAAACAGGTATGACATAAATGTCGTTAACGAGACTAAGACAAAAATTTTTTAAGACTGTTTGCCGTTCCATCATTTTACTCAAAGGCCGAAGCTTATCGTGCATCGACGAAAATGAAACTAATTTTCCGCAGGGGTAGTAATTGACGAAAAAACTAAATGAGTAACATAATACCATAGCTAAAGTTTCTACCATGGGCTAAGTCGGAGTCACTTGGTACCTTAGTCGAGGCGTATAGTAACTTACTTATAGAAATCAAGTGACTCCGACTCCGTTTTGAATCTGGAGTCTGTACAAGCAGCTAGCAGTAGGGCAAAAAAGTCAACCCATTTTCATTTCAGTTAAAGTTAAAGTTAAAGTTAGGCAAAAGGCCTAGTTTTAGTTAAAGTTAAAGTTAAAGTTAGATCACTAACTTTTTTCAAAGTTAAAGTTAAAGTTTGATCTCCGTTTTCGTTAAAGTTAAAGTTAAAGTATGACCATTAACTTTTTTAAAAGTTAAAGTTAAAGTAATACCCCTAACTTTTTTAAATAAAGTTAGATTAAGATCCAAAACTTTTTTAGTTAAAGTTATAGAGAGTCGTTTTAGACAGATAAATAGATTTTTAAGCTTTATAACAAAACCACACAGCGTAACATTATTGAATACACATTAATGGGTGAGCCGAGAGTTGGGAATGCCATAAAACTTTTTGGGAACTTCCGCAAACTACTAGAGGTAGTTTTCCGGAAGTTTCCAGACTTGACCGGAAAACAGGCTTAAAAAGTTTCCAAGCTGGATGAAAATTTCTAATAAATTGTTTTTAAAAAAATGACCCCAGTGGTTACTGTATTCCGTGGGTGTCAATTGGGTTCATGGTGACAAAAATAAAGCCCGGATTTCAAGGGCGAACGGTGGTGGGGAGGGGATATGGGGGATGGGATATATCCTCTCTTTTGCCCGGAGCAAAGGAAAATTTTTCGGAGCCGCTTACCAAAAATAGCCGGAGAGTGATAAAATTCGGCCTCAAAATTAAAATCTTTTCTCCGGAGGCTGCTCGCGATCGGCGATGGTGCAAATTTTTACAAATTCTCAAATTTGAGCGCTTATAACTAAAAAACGGTGCGTCTTAGACCCCTAATCGCTTAATCATGTTTTGTTCACCATTCGTTTCTCTATCGAATGGTGGTTTCGCAATTTTCCTACGATGTACGTACTCGAGCAATGGCCAAAAAACTAGAGCGTGTCAGAGTCCGGCTGCCTAGTCAGGGAAAGTCCCGGCATGAAAGGGTTAAATGGGTTATCGTTATGGGCAAAGCAAACCAAGGGCGTACTCACGGCATGGGGGAGTGGGAATCAGGATAATTCCCCCGAATTTTTTTCTGACTGAAATTGAGTCACCCCTTTTGTTTTTATAGTCTGGCCGGAAAAAAGATTCGATACGTCTCCAATTGACCAAATTTAGCCTGAAAATCAAAACTTCCCTCAATTTTTTCTGGAGGCTGCCGCCCCCAGACCCCTGCAGCTTTGTAGGTTACTGATCTTTTGTTTGTTAACTCTAATCAAACGCGAAAGTATTAAAATTGCTAAAAAGTACAGTTTAACTCATTACGAAAATTCGAGAAGTCATCACCCCAATTTTTTTCTGGGTAAGCCACTGTTTTCAAGACGTAATTCTTCGAAAACAGCATAGCCGACGTCCGAGCACCAGTCATAACGCAATTCGTAAATCTAGTAAAAAAGTCAAATAAGGTAGAATAAGTGTATGCCGTATCCCCCCTTTTTGGAGGTCACGACTCACGGTCCGCCCCTGCCGAAACGTGGGGTCTCCTCCACATTTAAGGGTATACGGTTGGGGTAACTGTTGGGGAATAATTGTATGTGTTCAGGAATTTGTTGGCGGCAGTACTAAAATTTGTAAAAGTTCGTATGTGGCAAAAGCATAAATTCACTCAAAAAGTTTGCATGAAAATTGTGCTTGTTGGGAAGATTAATGGTCGCAGCATGTAAACGCTTCTAGGCCACAAACGTGTATCACACTCTTCCTATTATCTACTTTTGACAGGGGTAATGTGAAGCACCTGACTACGAATCAGCTGTATTTTAATGTCTAGAAAGAACCATCTTGGATCATCATGCACTTCCAACATCAGTGGCAAACCCAGAAAACATTTCTAGGGGGAATGAATTTGATTTTTACGTGGCGGCCTCAGCCGCCGCGTATACACAACATTAGGGCAGTGTCTGTAACGAAGAAAAATTTCAGGTCCTGCCTCTAGTGTTGTTGTAGCTTGTGCACATGCACAGTCACATCAGCCTTGTGCAATCAGCGAGAAACCGGTTTCGCTCAGCGCTGATTATTATTATTGATTATTGTTGATAATATGATTATGCACATTTCGACTGCCGGCAGTCACAATGAACTTCAACTGAGCGGCGTGGCTTGCGGTGATACCACATAACTGTGACCAATGCCAAAAGTTTAGCCGCACAAAATCGAGAAAGTTTACAAAAATTGAAAGACTAGCATCAAAAAAAATTATTTTCATTAAAGAATGACCAAAACTCCTAATGAAGCGTTTATGTGCTTAATATAAGTACAAAGTCAATTTTCTGATTAGCATAAAATGTTTGAGATTTACACATATCAAGTTCATTGTCTCGTTCATGCGTAGTCACTCTGAGACTGTTCTTGATAGTCTTGGTGAGAATGTAATCAATCTATTCATGTATTTCTGCTCGCTTTTAAATAATTTGAAAGTGCAAAACGTGACAAAGCTGAAATAGTTGAAGTCTTGAGTACGTACTATAAGTACGTATCTGTACTTGAGGCAGTAGTGGAAGTGAAACCTCAGTGCAAGTGCGTCATCATAACTGAGTATCCGTGAGATTCCCGGTTTGAATGCTCATTCCGCTACCATGAGGCATGAAATACGGTCTATAAACGGCCCGAACGTAATATTTCATAAGCGGGTTTTTGTCTGAACCACCTCGGAAGAAGACAAATTTGCCCTTACCTTTTACATAGTTTCACTTTGAAAAATGCCGCGTTATCTGTTCCATTGGAACAGTAAGCTATTTGAAATTACTTTTGACTTTATACACAGTTTAAAGTATTTAAGTCATCTTTACAAAGTATGTTTGATATAAAAACTGGCTACTCGGAAGACGTACTTGTTCGTAATGAGTTAAAATGCACTTTCAAGCAATTTTAAAACTTATAAAACGCCAGACAAACGACAGATCCGTTAAACAAAAAGTTGCAAGGGTCTGGGGGCGCAGCCCCCTGCTGGCTCCCAGAAAAAAAATTAGGCGATTTTTCCATTTTTTAGACCGAATTTGGTCAGCTGGACTGCTGGAGACATGAGACGTATCAGAAATTTTTTCCGACAGAAAATTAAAACAAAAGATGGTAACGTCACATCAGACATTCAGACAGTGTATTACTCAAGTGAATGTAGCATAATATACTCGTGTATATAGACATTTAAATGCAGCATAATGTACTTGTGAATACATGGCCAGGCTTTGATGAAAGCTAGCAAGGAATAATAAGCCACATAGTCGCAGGGGTCTGGGGGGGGGGGGCAGCCCCCAGAAAAAATTGGGAGAAATTTTTTATTTTTAGGCCGAAGTTGGTCAGTTGGAAATGTATACAAAAAATTTTTTTTGCGGACCATAAAAATTAGAGGAGGGACCCTAGTGTAAACAAGTAGGCCCCTAAAAGGGGCAAATTCCGCTATAGTGGCGTGAAAAAATTATTATAGTGCAGACTACTTAGTAAATCATCACTTGCATAGCAAATGTTGGAACAATAGATCTTTTGTCACTAAATTTAGAGATCGGCCCGAAATCTGGGTGGGGGCGGGGGCACTCTATTTGAAAAAGCATATCAGTTTATTAGTCACAAGTGGTAATGCATTAAATTTGTATCAAACAATGCTGATTATGTAACGTAATCGTTATGAGCCTTTCTGCTTAAACCGAAGCTATCAGAGTGTTTGAGCTCTAGGTCTTAAAGTAGGTATGATCATAGGTGCACATAGGGGGGGGTAGGGGGGGTATCCACCCCCCCATGAGGGGGGTCGGCACCCCCCCCCTCAGACATCCGGCACCGCCCCCCCCTCAACCCCCCACCCTCCCTCTGATGGCCAAGAAAGTGCCCTAAAAATGCGTAAAAAATTGAAAAATTGCAAACAATTTTCGCCTGCGGCCAAAACAGTACCCCAAAAATGAGTTAAAAATTGAAAAATTGCAAAACATTTTCGGCTGTCGCCGAAAAATGGCCAAAACTAGGGACTACCCCCCCTTGCGCCAGGGGTCGGGCACCCCCCTCAAAGATTCCCCCCATGCATCTCTGGGTATGATGATCACATGTTACATAGAAAGAAAGCGGTCAGCAAACTTGCCTGCTCGGTACATATATATACAGTTTTTTTTGCAACAGACGAACAAAATTTATATTTCAGTCTAAAAAATTGACAGGTCCTCATGTTGGTTTGAACTGTCATGCTGTTATCTCTGCCCAGCTACGTCCTCCTTTCTTATAGTCTACTGTACTGGGTTCTGCAGTTGTTCCGTTATCTGGCTTGCCAGTTGTCTTGGTTTGTCTGCTGCTGTCTCTACTCTGGTTTGGTCCGTTGTCGATAGTGGTTTTAGTTTGCTTCTGTAGTTTGAGCTCTGGCTTGGTCTGGCGTGGCTTGGACTCTTGGTTTGTCCGCTGGTCCGCTGTTGCGTAGAGTCTTTGTTTGTGCGCTGCTGTCTCAGCTCTGGTATGGTGATGGTCCGCTGTCGTGAGTCTTGGTTTGTCCTCTGTTGTCTCAGGTCTGGTTTGGTCCACTGTTGCTTAGACTCTCGGTTTGTTCGCTATTGTTTGGTTTTTTCGCTGTTGTCTCAGCTCTGGCTTTGCCCACTGTCATTTGTGTTTTGGTTTGCTTCTGTAGTCTGAGTTCTAGCTTGGTCTGCCGTCGCGTGGAGTCTTAGTCTGCTCGCTGCTATCTGGGCTAAGCTGTTCGCTGTTGTTTAAAGTTTTTGTTTGCCCTCTGTTGTCTCCGCTCTAGTTTGGTTCGCTGTTGCTTAAAGTCTTGGTTTGTCCGCTGTTGTCTCAGCTCTAGTTTGGTATATGCTGTTGCTTAAAGTCTTGGTTTGTCCTCTCTTGTCTCAGCTCTAGTTTGGTCCGCTGCCGCTTAGAGTCTTGCTTTGTCCCCTGTTGTCTCAGCTCTGGTTTGGTCCGCTGTTGCTTAGTCTTGGTTTGTCCCCTATTGTCTCAGCTCTAGTTTGGCCCGTTGTTGCTAGGAGTCTTGGTGTGTCCGCTGTTGTCTCAGCTCTGGTTTTGCCCACTGTCATTTGTAGTCTGGTTTTAGTTCTGGCTTGGTCTGCCGTCGTTTGGTGTTTGGAGTCTTTGCTCGCTGTTGTCTGGGCTATGGTTTTGCACGCTGTTGTAGTGTCATCTGTTTTATGGCTTATCCCACTGTCATCTGGGCTCTGGCTTTGCCCACTGTCATTTGTGGTGTTGCTTAGATTCGTGGTTTGTCCGCTGTTGTCTCAGCTCTAGTTTGGTCCGCACTACGCTGTTGCCTAGAGTCTTGGTTTGTGCGCTGTTGTCTCAGTCTCAGCTATGGTTAGGTCCGCGGTCCGCCGTTGCTTAAAGTCTTGATTTGTCCGCTGTTGTCTTTAAGGCTTCGATACACAAACCCACTTGAGGAAAATCAGTTATGTTTCTTGGTGTTGAATATTGATTTCGTGTTGAATATTGATTCCATTAAGCTTAGGCCATTAGGTAGCAGTCTTCGGTCGAGTAAACATAAGATTTTAATATCAAGTGTTCGTTCATTGCAAGCACCTATTACTCTATCACATTAATGTGCAGATTATGGCTGTTTCTCAATCCTCCCATACCAAGGGTTTGACGCTGCTCCATACGAGAATTATGTAGTATGTACCAAGTACCAACGTGGTCAGTCAAATAGGTACGCTAACCTACATCTATCTATGTAGTAGGTACTATGTACCTCTGTTATAGTAATTAGTTCTGGGAATAAAATCAGTCTGTTGCCCTAGAAAGGGCATTGGGGATAGGAAGTGGACGTTGGCTACTACGCTCGCCTGGCTCGTTCAACCTTGGCCGTCTCATGCTCCTGTGCCTCCGAACTTCCGCAGTCTTCGCTCCTCAGCACAGGAGCATTCTTCGCTGGCCTTCCGCCGCCACTCCTCGCAACGAACTGATCGACTGATGAATGTCGACTGACTGATTCCCGCAATAAATCTAATTTGCATATTTTGCGACAAATGCTCCACCCATTGCGAACTGATTGGTTGACTTTTCATGTACGTAGACAGCGAGGACTGCTTATAGGCTAATGAATGGAAACTGTTTTGCATATGTATCCAATTGGCTGGCCAAGTTGACGGCTGTCAGTTAAAACCCAGACAGCCGAGGGGGGCTTGGGCATGAATAATAGAATCTGCCAGAAAAAACTTAAGTACGTAGTAAAGTTTTTAAAATTTAAACAATTTTACATAATACGTAGTTCATTCTGAATATTGTATTTGTTTTTGATTTCAGGTTAGTATCGCTGTTTTAGGCCCCCATTGGCTGAAAAAAAAGAGTGCTATATATTAGGCCTATGGTAAGCATAGGCCCTGTGGTGGCTCGTAGCACCAACCATGTACTCTTGGTGCTACGAACCTTTTCCAAATATTCCGCCTCTGGGCGGAATAAAAATCACTAGGAAAAAATTTCGGGGGGGGGGGGGAAGAATTAGAACCTTCCCCCCTGGGTACGCCTTTGCCCAACATAAGATCAAGTGGTGACATCAAGCCTTACAGTTATAGGCAAGTTTGGTATCAATTCAATCACGCAATCGCATATTTTGACAAGAAAATCGAAGATCACAACAGTTTTTGCTGACAAAAGTTGCGTAAATTTTTAGCAAAAAACTGAGCACATTATGTATGTGGGTCGAACCCTCGAAGTATCTACAACTTGTGGACTAGCACTTTTGACCACTCGACAACGCTAATTCGATGGGTAGCGATGCTTACTTATAACTATGTAGAAGGAAAGTACAAAACAGACATCAGACTAGACGATCAAGTGATTAGTGTGTATTGAGTTTAAAAAAATTACCAAACAAAAGTTCTTATAATCACAAATTTTTGACAACTCAATAGTCAACTTCGCGTGTTAATTATATTCGCTGTGGCTGCTACTTTTACACTATGCAGTTGCAGAGTTTATTCTCTAGAAGGTTTACCACTACACTACTTCAACAATACAATCATATGAGCCACTTACGATATGTTGTGAATGCGTTAAGCTGAGCGGCCTCCAGTAAAAATAGGTACCACGCCACGACCAAAAATTACGGTTGTTTACAGCGTCGGAGGAAAAAAATTAAATTTGACAACAATTTTGGTTAATTAAAACATCAATTAAAATATTTCTTAAATTATCTTACCGTAAATAAAAAAGTTATAAAAAAGTATAGATTCAAAATTTTGAATAAAAGTTATAATTTAAGTTAAAGTTAAGAAATTGGCGGAATTTAAGTTAAAGTTAAAGTATGGGTGCTTGAATTTAAATTAAGTTAAAGTTAAAGTAAGACCCTTAACTTTTTTGAAGTTAAAGTTAAAGTTAAAGTAAGACCCCTAACTTTTTTAATTTTAGTTAAAGTTAAAGTTTAACTTTTTTGCCCTAGCTAGCAGGCATTTTGGGTCGGTACTTCAAGTTAGATTTGTAGACAGATGCTTTAGTTTTGGGTTATAATGAAAATACTTTGAGTAGTATAGGTTATATGCCTGTATAGGTTACTGCATATTTGCGATAGAACAGATGTCATAATATAGAGTCCACTTAAGGTGGCGCTCTGAATAACCGACTTTGGGCGATAAAATTTTTCACGTAAGTGTTTATTAATTAACTCAAGAAGAAATGTTGTTGCAAATTAAATTAGCTTTCTTATGATGTATATAACGTCAAATTTTGTTCAACTTGAAATTTTAACCTATTTTTTAACGGGAAAAATTCTTAAATCGCTATGCCAAAAAATTCTATATGGCTTTTGGTACTTTTTGAAACAGTTCTTTGTAGCTAATTGCTAGTTGCAACTTTTCAAAAAGTCGTTTGTGTAGGCAAACCTTTCTAAAAATATTTCCAAAATACGTTGACCAACATTGACAAAAATACACTATTTTTCAAACTAATTTTTCGTTAGCTACGTTTTGGCTTCTGAAACTTTTCTCAACGGATTTTAGTTCAGAAAAATTAGCTCTATTTTTTGGAAAATACGTATGTGTAGGCAAACTTCAGGTTTAATTCGGCTATAGCGTACATTTTTTCAGGATTACTGTCAGCTGCAAAAACCGATCCCCTTGAAACTTTGCAGACTGTTAGAACAGATGTATATGGAGGCGCCGAACTTATTGAATTGTAATTACTATGATTTGGCTCAATATGATAGGCTTTTTAAAACGTCACTTTTGATAGAAATTAAAATAACTAAAACTTTGTCGCCGGTAACAAAATTTCGACAAAAATGGCACCTCGGCAAGATAATTGTCTTTAATTTAAGCTATAGATTGTTAAATTTGGTTGAGGCGCCAGTGAGTTACGTCATTTCAAAAATTAGTCAAATTTTTCAAAATTTCAATTTTGATGCAGTCATAAAATTTGCTAAAATGTTCCGAGACTCATCAAACTTTGCAAAAACACTTGCCTGGTGTTCTTCTTGATTGTACTTAAGCAAAAAAGTTCGTATCAGCAAGAAACAAAAAATTATAGCAATTTGATTCATTGGAAGTTACTCAGAGCGCCACCTTAAGGACACAGAGACAGGAACAAGAACACATTTTCGTCAGTTGTTTTGTGGAAATGACAAAACCAAACTATTAGAAACTAATTTCATACATATCGATTAAATCTGACTCTGATATATTATGCTTTGTATGATTGTTATCTGTACATAGTTGCATAGAGACAGAATGACACAAACATAAGTTTTTACATTTATACAGTTACATAAATGCATTAGCCGTACAGTTGAAAGAAATTTTTAAACGAAATGCGTAGGTGTGAAAAGTGTGGATAATTAGTGATAATTATCAAAATTAATTAGGCTGAATATAGGTGAAATCCCACATGATTTGTCAACATTGAGTTGCTAATTGTGGTTCAATTTTTTCTTCAATTTGCAAATAATGTACTTATTTTATTTTGAAGAGTCCACTATTGACAAAATCAAACATTCTTTCCTATTCCGACCGAAATTGAAAATAGCTAGGTATAGCAAAAGTTAACTTGATTTATTGTCGCACAACGCACTAACGCAGTGTTCAACATTGTTATTGTTATTGTTAACAAACGCACGTACACATCTCACACAAACGACGTGTGTGCAGCTGCGTTTGGGTGGGTACCGCAGCAGCAGGAGAAACCTTTAGGGTGGATTTCACCACAGTGGTTTTTGAAAACCATGGTTTTACGTACGTATGCATATGATTTGTTTGCACATAATTTTATTACGAAATATCTCATGAATCGTTACAAATTTCGGAGATTTTCTAAAACCATGGTTTTTGCTCAGTTGAAATTTCAGCAGAATAAAAACCTGCTATGCTACTGGTTTGGATAGAGTACTTTAACGGATTTACAACAACTTATCATCGGTCCAGTAGCTCAACGGTAGAGCGCTGGTCTACGGTTTCAAAGATTGGTGGTTCGAATTCTCCTGGGTCATTCTGATGATGATGCTGTCTTTCTTTCAGTAAAAATCCCCTCTCACTTTTTTGACAGTACAAGCAAACCGTCATAGCTATGACGCAAAACAAAAACCATTGTCTACTTCAGCTAAACTGTAGGATCACACTGTTTTCATTATGCTAAAACCGTCACGCTTGGATTAACAACAACGCCTTCAGACTTATTATTATCAACAGTATCCTGCATTTATAGTATAGACATTATAAATTGAATGCACATGTTTGTCAAGGGATTACGGTCAAGCATAAAGAAAGAACACGTAACATATAGGACAAGAATCCTCTCTTTCTAATTCTGTTAATGTTATTCCTCGCAGGATATAAAAAAATCTTAGCTACATATTTGGTAGGTAATCTTTCAAATTAGTCAGGCTATTGAAACTGCATAAAACTATTTGACTAATTAGAAAACAATTGTCAGACGTGATTTATTTCAATAAAGTGAGGGGTGTTTTCCGGTGATACAAAAAAGCTTGATGTTTATTTTTATCCCATTTCCAAGCATAAGTGTGCAATTGTTTTACAGTAAGTCATGTTTTATCTAATTGCCTGAAATAAAAAATACCTGCTTAACTTTGAATTGAGACTCCCTAATGTCTGACCAAAAAATAATGAACCTTAAGACAAAAAAAATGCGATTTCATTACAAAAGGAACTACTTGCAAACATCGCAGTAGAGCGAGTAGTCACGAAAATCACGCCACCTGTTTTGTCTCAGGGTTCAGCAATTTCTCGTCAGACATTAGAATGCTTACCTAAATGAATGCTTGTAAAACAGCTTAAAAACAAAAATTAAGAATAGCTGGTATGTATAAATACACTTTTCTACTCAGAACTATAAAATACAAATTTTTGTGAGTAAATCTTTCGCATCCTAATCATCTTGTATACATTAAGCAGTTTGTAAGAATATATTTCTCTGCTAGCGTGAAGATTCGTCAGTTCGTACAAAGGTTGTCCATTATGTCCACTATTTATCATTTTGTCATCAATTTATATCTCCGGAACGTTCGTAATTCCTGCTGCAAATGTGCAGGCCTTTTTAGTACAGGCTAACGTGACCGCTTCGAGAAAATGTCATTCTAATTTGACGGATATTTAGTGGAAATTGCCATGTATGGTTTCTTTTATTAGATAATTTCTTAAAATGCCGAGCTCTCGCATCAGAATGGTGTAATGAGATACACTTTTCCACTCATATTTCATAAAACCGTATGGCACGCAAGGATTTTTGATAATCACTTACGTCAGTTTCAACAAGCCCGTTTCAACAAGAAACCTAATGGATTCAGCTGCTATATTTGCATATATAGTTTGCTAATTTGATTCAGTGTAGCGAAGCGCTCAGGTCTAGATAAAAAAATAAAAAAATTCTTATGCTGATATTCAGTTAAACTCATTAACTCATTAACAAAACTCTGCGCATAATGAGGCCGTTTTGTTGCGAGGTTTCAGATACTTTTTGTTCCTTTTAGAGAAGAAAAACGAAACTAACTGTTCATATATAAAGTACATATAGGTACTGCTCTAAAGTTATAAAGTTTGTTAGGCAGCGCATAAACATTATATACCTATACCTACCGCGCATAGTCTGATTAGGAAGCGTGAACCTTTTTTTGCTAAATGCAGGTGTAAGTGATAGCAGTAAACGAAAATAATATAATTTAATATTCTGACACTTACATACATAGGTAGCAGAGATATGTAAAGTATTTAAAGTTAACATAGTCAAAAAGGAAAGCAATGATTCTGGTAGAGAAATTTTTTTTGTTGACTGCTTGAACGTAGACAGCATTGCCCTTTGTGAAAACAACGCTATCTTTTGCTGCACCAAAGGATACATGGGCTTGCAGTATAAGGCCATAACGCAAAAGGCCATAAGGCCAACCCCACTCGCGGACTATCAGAAGAGAATTATGATCTAACACTAAAAGTCGTATTGGGAGCACCACCCAGCTGAATGTTCAAGACCAACTTGCGTTCAAAGCGTCAACGCGGGATGTCGACATTGCACTGTGCAGCTTCTGCCATAACGCTATTTGTGCTATAAGAGCCATCAAAATTGCTATTAACGCTACACATTTGCGCTAAAAGCACTATGCGCTCTGCGCTTTTGAGCTATAGCCCTTTTCGTATGTGCTATTTGCGCTATAAGCTCTATGTATCGAAGGTGCTATATGCACTACATATTTGCACACATGCCATATTTGTCATAGTGCTTTTTTTGAAAGAAAGGGAAGGAGGAGGGAAGCGTCGGAGGGGGGACATGTGGGATAGCGTGGAAGCGCAAATAGCGGAATATGTCTGTCTGTACATGTTTGCACGCGACATCTACCCAAATTTTAGAATAAAAAATCGGTAGTTCTTGACGTGTTTGAGTTTATTAACTTTAATGTTTTATGTTAATTTATGGCGCGCGACACACATTTCCCTATTACTTTAATGTTGTGAATTTATGACTTTATATCAAAAGATTATGTCTTTGAAATATGACACGAATTTAATTGTTCTAGTGCAGATACTTAATCATATCATAGCCTGTTGTTTTTTAGAAAATAAGTCATAAAATTGGCAGACTCGTGGAAGAAAAATGGCTAGGGATCTTAACAACACTCTTATAACCAGATCAGTCCCTAAACTGACAACTATAGCGCTAACCTTAATTACCTTATATTCCCTGATATTTATATTCGGCATTATTGGCAATCTATGGGTCATTTATCGATTTCTACGACTGATTAGTCATACAGCCATCAATCGATACACCTATCACGCTCGCAATTTAATGACCTTGGTCTTATGTCTCAGCGCGGCTGATTTTGGAACCCTGATGTTTCTGCCGGTAGTAATAACGTTTATCGTCAAACAAACTTGGATTTTCGGTCGAGTCGTGTGTAAACTTTTCCTCAGCTGTGAATGCTTGGGCAAATTGTTTTCGACAATAATTTTGGTTGCTTTGAGTATCGAACGCTATTTGGCGGTACGCAGACCATTTTCCACCAGCCGGTCGTCTAATTACGTCAAGGGTACGTTTTACTGTTAGTTTATTGGCAGGTGTGTACGTTTTATAAAAAGAGTGCCAAGAAAGATAGGTCCACTGGACTACTTAAAAAGATTAGTAACAGATCAGCATTGGCCCATTAGCTCAAATGGATAGTGCTGGTCTGCAGATCAGTCACGGGTGGCTTGATAAACCAGCTGGGTCTGGGTCATTCCGCTGCTGATTAGGGTTGTTTTGACTTGATGTACATGTACCTAGACTGCTCAAAAATCAATTGATTTGATTTGATGTGGCCCCTCTTAAAAAAACCAATTGATTTGATTTGACTCGGCCCTTTAAAAAATAGATTTATTTGATTTGATGCATCAAAAGGTATCAAAACTGCATCAAGACTAGTTTTGATTTGATGCAGTTTCCACATCAAAAACAACCCTACTGCTGAAGCTGTCTTTCTGTCAGTAAGAATCCCCCTCTCGTTCTTGACAGTACTTGATGTAGATAACTAATACTTTTAATATGCGTTGCAGTTTTGTATACAGTAAATAAGAGTGCACTAAAGAATAAAAGGTGAAACCAGTCTTGAGTCTAGGGACTCATTGGGTTAAATGCGGTCCTGAAAACCTGTGAAAGAAACCACATAGAATTCATAAACCCAATAGCTGTTCATGACTTGATTTAACGTCAAGTCATAAGTCACATTAAATAACTTTAACTTTGAGCTAACTGTCCGAAGAATTTTTTACCAGCTATAGCCTATAGCACTCTGTGGTGTTAAAATTACCGAGTCACAGACTCACAGGCCACAAGAATAATACACATTCGTTTCGTTCCTGCGTCTTTAAAACTGAAAAGTATTTTAGTACAGTAATAAAATAACTCTTTATGTATAATATTCTATTTGCTGTTTAATAATTTTGCCACTTTTAGGCATAACGCTGCTTGTGCTTGCGCTTACCAGTACCACAGTAACAACGGTAGTGGCTATAACAGCCGACACAGTAAGTTTTGGTATCGCCAACGCTACAATATCTCGTACTCAATGCGTGTTCCCTGTGTCTCAAGGCTTGAACACCGGTTTTACCATATTGCTCTTCACAGCCGGTTATGGAATACCAGGAGTACTGATTGGAGTATTCTATACTCTTGTTGTAACTAACGTGCGTAAATCTGCCCGTCGTTTTGGCAAACTTCCTGTCTGGAAGGTCACCAGGTCAATTCTACTCCTGGTGTTGTTTTATTACTCTTGCTGGACCCCGTATTGGTGCATTACAGTAATTGCTACCAATTTTGCGTCCTATCAAAATCGCACTTTCATCATGGTCTCCGTATTTGTACACGTCTTGCCGTATTTCAACAGTTGCGTAAATCCTGTACTTTATGCGCTGTTCAACAAAGAAGTGCGTCAAACGTACGCAAAAATCACTAAAATTGCCGCCCGTAGAGCTCAAATGCGCCGCTTAGTTTCCACAAATCAGGATTTGAACGTTACTATATCAAGTCCAACGGCCTTACTTCAAAATGAAAACACAACTGTATAATATAAGTAGCCTACATTCGTAAAATTTCTGCCTGTACCTAAAGGTAATAACTTTACGTACCTATGTACATTTTTACGCGGCGGCCTCAGCCGCCGCGTATATACTATATTACACATGCTCAGTTTAGCACGTATCTCGTGCTTACTGTGTCGATTGCTGTGTAAAAATTTCTACGTCCTAAAAATACATTATTTGTGTGAGCGTGTGTGTTCATGGTGTGTGCGAATTAGTGTGGAACTCAGCGTATAACATGCAGTGATTAAGTGTATTGGCTATCACGCTCGCACATAGTTAGGAACCGTGTCAAAAATCCAAACGTACAACACGTTTGAAATGACACGTTTCAAATCGTGTTTTTGCTAGAAAATACACGATTTGAAAATAGGAAAACACGTTTGGGGATTAACTGCGGCTGTCGCTTAAAGTCAATTAATGACCGCTATCAAAAGGATTGACCGACAGCTAACCTGCTGTATACACACACATATATATGTCTTCGAATAATTCAACAAAGTGACCCGATGAGTAGCAAGCGTTTATGCGTACGTACATAAAATTTCTTCAAGGATAGCCGACAATTAATTTGATCGATTATGCTTAGCATTAAATAGCAGTGTCAATCAAATGACACGATTTGCTTTCGCATTTACACGTTTGCAAATCGTGTTTTCAAAACGTGTACACGTTTTGAAATTAGCATCATTTTTGACACGGTTCCTTACCAAACTGCTGTGTGTGTGTGTGTGTGTGTGTGTGTGTGTGTGTGTGTGTGTGTGTGTGTGTCAAGTGCTGGAGACTTGCAATTTTGCACACAGACGGTAGGTATTAATGCATAACCTGTCGTAACAATGTTTCCTAAATTGAATACCAGCGCGCCGGTACCAGGACATTCTTAAGGCATTGGCAAAGCGTCGAAGGCTATACAATATCCATGTACTTGAGCTATCAAGACATGAACGGCAAAACTTCAATATAGGTAGTTTAGCAACTGATGTTGTCACACAGCTTTTGCTTTGCTTTGCTCATTGTAAAACAGTTTTTGCACATGAACTTTTTGTAGCTTCATAAACTGTCAAAAAGGGTGGATTTCACCCCGGTGAGTGGTTTTTAAAAACCATTGTTTTACGTACGCTTGCATATGATTTGCACATAATTTCAGTGAAAAATATTGCCTGATTCGTTTCAATTTTCGTAGAAACTCTGAAACCGTGGTTTTACATTGAAATCTCACCACAACAAAGACTTGCTCTGCTGGAGGTTTGAAATTTTAACTGAGTCAAAACCACGGTTTAAGAAAATCAATGAATCCTTTTTAAGAAAAATTATAACAAATCTGGAAATATTTCGTAATAAATTCATGTGCAAATCATATGCAAACGTACGTAGTAAAACTATGGTTTTTTTAAAAACCACCGTCGTGAATCCAACCCAGAAAACCGAAAGCAAACTGCTACGAAACAGCATATTGCGGCTTTCCATGTTACATCTGTTGGCTTTTAAAATTTTGGTGCCGCGTTTTATATTCGAAGAATATCCTCGGCATCGTACCTAAGCATGTCGCAACGAAATCTATCCAAAATTAGTTTAACTTTACTCGCAAGACGTGCTTGTTACATTATATATTGTACGTTCTGGAACTATTACTTTAGTTATTCCGTATTGTGTTGTCCTGAATTGTTCTGCAACATGCTATCAAGGGTACATCATGGGAAGAGTAAATGACACTCTTCCCAATGGCCAGCTTGGCACTTGGCAGCGGTAGACGCGTTACACAATGCACATTAGCCGCCAACAAAGGTCTCAAATGGGTAATGTAATCGGGACCAAACCGGTCCTGCTATGTACCCAAATGGGCCTTGCAAGTTGCAACGTACCTGATTGGGCCTTAGTGTGCCCAAAAGCGCACGCACCCATATGTGACCCCTTTGCAAATCCATGAGCCAATCAGTTAGTGCCATTTTGACATCAGATTTGAGCAGCCTTTTAGCTACGCCCACGTGAGATTACGGTAGCTTACTTGTTGATGCAGCCGAATCTGAATGGCTGATAGCTTTGTTAAAGGGTCCCGTTTGGATACGTTTTCTATTTACAAATTCTGAAATCGTTGCAGCTGCATGGCCAACTTTGGTACATGGCAGGAGTCAGGAGGACCCTCGTATTTAGGACCTTTTTTGGCCGCTATTGTGTCACGCATCAACCACGCTGGCCCATGGGAATATTCGCATCATACTCTTACCATGATGTACTCTTGGTGTTATGTAATTTCTTCTAGGAAGTGGTTTACGGTCTTATAACAGAGCACTAAATATTTTCCTTTTCACATACGGAATACCGGGGTATTCCAGCCACCCATTTCCGAATCTACGGACCAGTGCTATTTTAGTAGTTTTTGCAAACACTAATGAAGGTTACTCGGTCAAGGTCAAGCAAGAGATGACACTCCCGATTGTGCCTTGTTGTTTGGGTCCAATGCGGAGCGCAAGTCTTTTGTACGGCTTTGAAGGGGGTAGCCCCCCCTGAGTTCAAGACGATGTAGGCTATGGTGTGGAGGGGGTATTCCTCTCCTAGTGTCTTGATCGGTAGGTCCACCCCCTTCAAAGCCGAGCCGTACAAAAAGGGATATTTTGCGCTCCGCATTGGTCGCAAGCCCCAAGGCATATAGAATAGGGAGTGTCATATTTTTCTTATTCTGTGCTTAAAATATCCCTTAGGATTTGGTAAAGCACACATTATCCCGGTAACGAAATTTACTCGACAAAAACACAGTTCTACGTCACAACACTGAATCAGCTAACCGCTGATTACCCTCTACATACTGTATAACCAATTACATAACATGTACTGGAATTAATATAAAATAATAATATGGGTAAAATAACAAGTAACAAATAAATACAAATAAAGGGGCGTATAACAAACGACACCGTTTTGAACAGTGAATTTTGACTACTGATGAACAGTGACATAGGTATTGTACATTTCGAGCTTTCAACAATTCTTTACTATAGGCATGAACAAGGAAAATTACTAACCAAGCTTCGTCAGAATTACATAGCCAAACCTCCGTCTTCTAAAACCTTGTTCAAACTCAAATTGTCTTTTGTCCCTGAGTTATCATTTCAAGACAACTGCTCCGATAAATGTCACAATTTTTTATTTAAATGAATAATGTTGGAGCTACACTAGCGGCAGCGCTATGCAAAAAAGTAGCCGAAGTCTATCTTTTTTAACATTTTTCACAAATTTTTCACAACAGCTATCATGACCTCGCATAAGCCTTTCGCTTTTCGAGAAATTTTCTCTTTTCAGTCCGTGAGAGTTCCAGATCCAGTACAGAAGTTTATGTGAAAATTGACCTTAAATCAACACAAAACCGTGACGTGCAACCATAACAATGGTAAACAGCGAATCCTTATAAACCTCGCAAAACGTCTACCGATACGTCTTGCAGCTTTTGAGAAGTCACATAATGCTCTAAATTAACATAATGCTGCAACGCAGTTAATTCAAAATCGAAGAAAGGGTACAAGATTTGTAGCAGATTTCAAATAGACTAGAGCATGCATGTATATATAGGGGGGCGATGGAGGGAACCTTCCCCTAACCAAAAATTTAAAAGGACGAGGGGGAAGGTCATAAAAATTTGGGCAAAATTACGAAATAAATGACACTTTCGCGAAAACTAGCTTTTTTGGTCGATTACGGGGGAGAGTCCCCAAACTTTTGCCAAAAAGCCTCCCCCCCCCAAAAAAAAATTGACCCCATACATGTATATATGGATTTAAAAGTCACATTACACGTATAATTAAAATAAAACATGACAAATATGTAGTTAACTGAACAGGCTTTGAAACCAGACAAAGATAACCCCGTCCCATTACAAACAGTACTTACCATAGACCAAGAATAGTCTTTAGAAGAACACGCTTGCCGATACCTCTTTAAAAATTACTATAACCAACCAAACTTTAAGTTAGGATAAATTAGGCACAAAATTAAATTTAAAAGAAGTATATTAATTTAATTTTCTGTACTACTAAATTGAAAGTCCGCTTACGATAATGTTGGATCAGTTTTGAAAAAAACCTAGCCAAAAATGATATTAAATTATGGCATAATATAGTATCTGTCTTTCTTATTTAGATTTGATGTTTCAGTCCTAACAAGCACGGTAATACAAAACAATACTATAAAAATAGTATATTATGAGTGATAAAAGTGTTAATCTTCACAAGAAAGAACACGTGAAAAGTGTAGTATAGATAGGTCTAATTAAAGCGTACCGGAACGTTACTTCAGTAAGAAGCTGAAACAAAACTATATTATCAACGTCCATATGATAATAACCATAAAAACACGTGTAAACATATAAAAACACTTTGCATGAGTGAAGACTACTTAGCTAAAAGTACAGTACTCAATTAATTTGCTGTCACAACCGTCATTTTATTATTATTTAAATAAACTTAGACTACTCTAGATATATATAAACTTAGGTAGACATTAATCAAACCAGGTATATATATGCAACTTTTGCCAAATAATTAACTAAAAAACTCAAATATTTGTCAGCATTTCACAAATAAACGGCTCCGAAATAAACAGCGATTGCATGACTAGCCTTTAGATTAGACTAAACTAAAGTCCACAAACTCCACAAATAGATTAAGTTGATA
Source organism: Trissonchulus sp. WLG1_4 (assembly GCA_030248245.1). Taxonomy (NCBI): domain Eukaryota; kingdom Metazoa; phylum Nematoda; class Enoplea; order Enoplida; family Ironidae; genus Trissonchulus; species Trissonchulus sp. WLG1_4. Next base: position 71,993 of record JASANF010007599.1, read on the forward strand.
TGAACGGATACGGAAAAGGAATGCATTATTTTTAGGGATGTCGCGGATATCCGCATCCGCATCCGCGGATGATCCGCAACTTTTTGACATCCGCATCCGCATCTGCAAACATTAGATGCGGATGTGCGGATGTTGCAGATGCGGCAGATGCCACTACAAAATAATGTCGACATTCCGACGGTAATTCTGTTTTTTGTGCACGTATGCACAAATATTAGCTCTTACAGCAGTTACTGAAACTTAATTTCATGATTTTTATCTTCATTGTTTACAATTTGCTTTTTTTTCAAAGTTAGGTTTGACTACAGTTCACAAAATTTTATATACTGGCGCACAATACAACCGAGTTCTGCATTATTGCGAGACAAGTCAGCTAAGAAGCCAATCAATTGTTATCCGTTTTTAACCTCGCAGGATTTACGGATTTACATAGAAGATATAGCATTTTGATACTTTGAAATTTGATGTATATATGCACCAAGTAAAACTATTATTACACAGCATCAAGTAGCTGGGTGGTCAAGCCAACACCCTTTGAGATGGCACATGGTTAACCAATAGCGTTTAAAACGAACCTTGACTGGCGGTGCTTGTCGTAGAAGATAGACAAAAGGAATACACAACGTTTATATAGTTAGGTTTGTCTCGTTCAAGTCTCATTCTTGCTGATACATGTATTTTTAGTAATTTTTTGTGAAAATTTCATCTCATAACTTGTCTAGAGCGTATTCTAAAAAGATCCGCATCCGCATCCGCGCGGATATTGCGACTCGACATCCGCGTCCGCCGATATCGAAAAAGTGACATCCGCGACATGCCTATTATTTTTTATAAATTTTTTTACAAAATTTATATTTTCTCACGTTTACTGAGGGTCTTATCCAAAATTGGATTTATCGGATTAGATTTAACTTTATTTCGTCAATAACGCAGCGTCAGTTAAACGCAATTTATTGAAACTTGGCACACACCGAGGCACATACCGTATGTGAGCCATGTGGGGCAGAATTTCAGCCGGCTATTTTCAATTTGTGCTACGCTATTAGCAAAATTATTTTAAATCTAATCCGTTAAATCCAATTTTGGATAAGGACCTTTGGATAATAAAAATATACACAGAAATCGATTAACTTTTTGTAAAAGCCAATACAGAAAAAAAATATTAACCATGGAAAACGAACCTGTAAGGATATCCCTGATATTTCTGTCGAAATATTGACAAAATCAGACTGAAGAAAAAGACCACCAAGCCCAAACCCACGCACGCTTTTACTGAAAAAAAAAACAATTAAAAATAAAAATAAAACTAATTATCTTGCCAAATCAAAAAATAACGGCTTTTTCCACAAAACTTTCAAGATTCTGTCATGTAGTGCCCATCGAGTTTCAGTTCAGCTTAAGTTACTCCGGCAGTCACAAATTGTGATAAATACAGAGACAAAAAACCAACTCCTATCTTTGAATTTGGTAAAAAATACCAACCTCGGCGTCTAGTGGGATCCTCCTTGTTGTTGACATCAGCAGCTTCATTCATCATGATAAACCCGCCGCTTATCGCCGCATCTGGAATAAAAATAAAAATATTAATTAAAAACACAATTAAAGGAATATACACAAAAAAATAAATAAATTCATACATCCATATAACTGTACATTTTACATTAAAATCAATGCAAACTGCAGCTGATCTGAAAAATTAACCATATGAATCATTATTAACATCGCCCAGCCGTAAATAACAGTTAATCCTAATAGATGGGGGTCAGTGCGTTCCTTCAAGCAGGTGAGCGGAGTTAGGTAGGTCCCATAAAAATTTGCTCACTGGTTCCTCTGTAAACACGCACATGGACTCGGTAACAGCTATTTAATTAGTAATTTTGGGTAGAATGCAAAAATTCAAAACCTTGCATGTTGCACTTTGCACTTAATAACCAGAAATTTTATTGTGTGTGCTTGTTTTTATTTTGTCATTTTGTTGTTGCTTGCTTGTCCTGCATGACGCTGTTATTTATATAGTCTGTGCGAGTGTAACTGATGGCGCACACAGCTTGCACTAATATACACAATTACGCATTTATTTTAGCTGTATTTCATGCTTGCTTAGTTTTTGTTTAAATTGTGTTGGTGAGTTTCTCTAGTTTAGTTTAATTTTTAATTTGCTTGATATTAATATTCACACATTAGGCCGGCACTTGCCATTATTTAATCATGCTCCTTTCCCTTGAGTTATTTTTATGATGACCTGCTTGCATATTATTTTGCGTGCCGCTGTTGCTTGCGTGTACTTTCACTGCATGTCCGGGTGTCGCTTGCTGCTACCGCACCGCACGACCTCAGTGAACTACAAAAGCAGGACAAGGACAGGACAAGAGGGTTTAATAGGTTGAGAATAGCTAGATACGTCGCCTTTGTGTTGGCTAATGGTACTCCGCCCTGGTTTTGTACTGTGTGCTCGCCTTGGTTTTTTTTAGTCTAACCATGTTTCTGTTTGCTGTTTGCTTAGGGTGCATTATTCATGCTCAACATAATGTCTGGCGAATCATGGAATTTCACATTCACAACAAGTATATGTAGGCATTTCGCGAATATTATGCACTGCACATACAGCATTTAGTGTCAGTGACGAGCGTCACTGAGTTTATAGCAAGTGTCAGTTTGCCTCTGTTTTGTTGGTCGGCTGTGTTTTGCTAATTTGTAAGCCTTTTGCTTGCAGTTATCCTTTTGTAGTGCGGTTGGGGTCCCCTCTCTAACAAGGAATGTTTATCGGGTATTAAACTTTATAGACATTTGCACAGGTGTGTTATTTTTTTGTTTTTGTTTATACAGTGACAGTTAACGTCTTTACATCAACATGTGGGATCCGCTGAGCTAAATGACGCTTGCGCCAAGGCCAATTGGCTTGCGGGGAGGTGCTCCAGCCACTACACGGGCCCCAGAAAACATGGCACAGAAACGTAGTAAACAGAGGACACTGTTTGGGCTGGAGTTTTGGACATATATAGCTGGGAAAAACCCGTCTGTGTACGCACTAGAAATCTAGTGGCTGGTGTGGGCGACACGGGAACGCCAGTAATTCCGGGCCTTCCGCTCCCCCAGCGTGACCCTCGGACTGTTTTGTGCCTCCCCACAGCCAGGCACGTGAACACTAACACATGTATATAAGGTATCACATATTACTTGCTGTTTCGCCACAGGGAAGTTCTCTCGACCTTCTGAAGGTTGAGGACGGTTTGTGCAGTTTCCGAACTTCTCCTTAACCGTGTGGGTGGTTAAAAAAATCCTAATAGATATTCGGTTAAAGTATAAAACTGTTACCAAAAAAATTCATGCTGCTTATACCCCCAGCCCAAATGAAATTTCACAAAAACGCAATGCACATAATAAACCAACCAGCAACATCACTTACACATCACAAAAACAATGTAAGTTTCCACAATAAATTGCCCCTGACTGCTTCCATGAATGTAATTCTATAAACAAAAATAATAATGTCACTGCAGTAGGCTATTATGGATGTCTCGCGAGAATATAACTCTAATAATCTTGCATAATCTCGGAATTGTTGTTTACTGAGGGTACCTTGCACTGAAATGGTAGTCCAAATGTCCTTAAATAACATAACGCTCGACAAAAAACTGTCAATTCAAGTGGATGTGAAAACATCAAAGCATCAAGTGAAGACCACCTCCGAAATTCGTTTCCAGGAGAGGGAGTGGGGTTCTGCCAGGGGCAAAGGGAGAGGGAAGGGTGTACGGGAAAATTTTGAAATTTTGATGAAATTGAACCAAATTTTACCTAATTTTTCCAAATCACTACTTTTTTACCACAAAACGGTAAAAATTGCGTCAGTCGTGAAGAAGGGAGTCAAAATTTGTTGGCTTCTGTCAGGGGCGGGGGCACCAAGGGGGATAGGGCTACCCAAAATGTTTGTGCTGTTAAATGCATGAGCATCATTAATCCTACAAAGTACTCTTTATAATATTAACCGTATGACAATTTAATATCACAATTATGAAAACACCGCCGCAACGGTAAAGTCTAAGTCGAGCAGAAGGCAGAAACGCAGTCTCACCATTTGGCCAGTCTGCGGGTTGCGATGCATCAGCGGCGGTCCACGAATGTGATTCCACATTTGACCAGACAGAAAGGCAAAAATGACGCACTGAAACAAGTCATTAAAATTTCAAAAATTCATTTTAGCCATTTCAAAAACCGAGCGCTAATGTCCTCATAAATAATAATTCCACTTTGAATACATACGACACTATAAATAATAATCGATCCTTAAATATTGCTAGTTTGTAATGAACGAACAGTGTAATTTTTTTATTAACTGCTACAATATTAGTTATATATAAATTCACAAACCCGAAGAAAATAATTTTTTAAAAAATCATAAACACTTAATTATGTAGTCTTATTATATAGTCTATTTGGCTCACCAAGGCAGCAATGCCCCACGAAGTGCGATTATACAGAAACTCTAGATTGTTTCGTCTCATGTAGAGCAGTCCTCCGACCAGCATGGCAACCAACAGAAACAGCAACGGGCCAGCGTAGTTCGGAGGTCTCAAAATTCGAATCTCAAAACAATAAAGTTATACATGAGAATGAGTATATAAAGTTATATAATATATTATATATATATTTATATATATATATATATATATATATATATATATATATATATATATATATATATATATATAGTAAATATAATACATCGAAGAATATAGTAAAACAGAAAAATACAAGAGACAAATTATATACTACACGACGATCACTAGAAATTTTACCTGCACATCGGCTCTATCATAAATCCATCGCGCCATGACTTCTGCTTGAAAGCCCAACCTCAAATAAATACAATATATAATATATCACTAACTAACTAACAGCTAAGCCCACTTTGCCAAAATTTGCTCAGAGCCTACTAGCGAGCAACTTCTGCGTTTTTGGAGTTTAGCACAAAATGATTGCGTTGCTAAAATGTTAACTCCTTGAATTAAACTGTTGAAGCTTGACTTGAACGTTTAAATCAAAAATCGAAACCGCCCGCTGCCTGATAGACTACTCAGCCTATTTACACAATTTTCGAAAAGGATTTGTTTTGGAAAGTAAATGACGCATATATTTGCCACTGTTTTTAATAAATATAGGACAAATGACAATGACATGACAGGGACAAAAACAAACTGTCATTACAACAATACAATAATTTGAACTACCGACTAATATCCATTGTATCGGGTCGCTTTGGTTTTCCTTTCGCCGGAAAATGCATAATCACAGGCGCAGAATTTAGTCCAAGCTAAAAAAGTAAAAGAGTGACTTCACAACAAATTTTAAATTTACATTCAAGATGTAATGATGTCTTAGCTGCTTGTTGCTGCTTGCTCTTAATGATGCTTTGTAAAATAAAAAAATTGTAAGGAAGGAAAAAGATCCTACAAGAGGAAAAAGATACTACAAGAGTTCATCAACCAAATAAGAACAGATCAGAAAATATGAACGAAAAACGTAATAAGAGCAAAAAGATAAATATGCTGTATGTCAAACTTACTGAACTGAGAATAAGAAAATGTATATATACATATTATAACTAAGTAACTAACCGTGTTAAAAACGTCAGAGCCTTCGTCAAAATCGACCATGGTGAAAAATATTTTCTTGGAATACAAGTAGGCATATCGGTAGGAATTCGCAACTATTTCGTACTCTTCATAAACAGCTCTGAAAATATAAAAAGTCCAGATCCAGACACAGAATCAACTGCCAACATAAAATAACGAGGAAGCAAATTTAAAATCACCAAAACGTTCAACGGGCTGGTCACAAAAATTCATCTTGCACTATTTTTAAATCAGCAAGCCAGTGCTCGCCACTGAATTTAATTGGCTACGTTCAGCAGCTTCAAGACAGATAAGCTACTATAATATATACATAACCCAGCAAAAAAATGTTTTTATTAAAAGACAAATTCTGTGTCATAAAAAAACCAAATATTCAACTTACTTGCAAATATGACACTGACGCTGGGGGGACATGGCGGTGAGCAACATCACGATGGAGTAGTTGCGAGGGGAGGCCTTGACATATTGCCGGAACTTGTCCCCATTGAGCTTGATCACAGGACGACGCAACATCCATTCCGACAATACGGTCACTTTCTCGTCCAAACTCTAAACATTATATATATATATATATATATATATATATATATATATATATATATATATATATATATATATATATATATATATATATATATATATATATAAAATATATTTTATATATATAAAATATATTTTATAAGCCTATTTTAGAGCACGAAGGTCAATTTTATTAAAAAAGAACGCTTTAGACTGACTCTGGGGGTGTATTCTCAGAGAATATATATATAAATACATTTCAATGTGTCATCTGTCACTGTCATCCACTGGTAAAAGTAAGCGGAAAATGGCATTCTAAAACAATGATTGAACAATGAACAATGACGCTCGTTTGTAAAAATCTATTCGTCTTTTTCTGCAAAAAATAGTATTTTGGCGCAGAATCAGGAGGAACGGCTTGTTTTCTATTGATGTTTTTCAACATGCATCATCTTCAAACAGAGTCGATGAACCAACAGAGAACTTACACTGCCTGTTTTTCTGGACGCCTGAGGAAACACCAACAGCACAAAAGACAGTTGCAGCAGCACAACTAATGACGCTTGAGCGAAATTCATTCTGGAATCAAAAGAGTGAAATTGCAAAAGATATATATATATATATATATATATATATATATATATATATATATATATATATATATATATATATATATATATTAGTGTTAGCAATTGTACGCAACTTAGTGCAACTAGTCATTTTCTGGAGGCTGATTCTGCAAGTATACAGTATACAGCGTAATTATTTCCCTTAAAGTTAAAATTGAAAAAGGAAATTCCAAAAACACTGGATCACCTGTAGTTTGGGTAAAAGAGAATTTGAATTGAGTTAGATTTATTTTTTAAGCCGAGCAATCTCAATTTCAGTCCTTGAATAAAACTCACAAAAAATTAAAAATGTAGCTATCCTTCATGCCTGGCACATCAATCAATCAATCAATTTTACTTAGGCAAAAAATAAACAACAAACAAAATGTAGATAAATTTTACGTGCCTAAAAACTTTGCAAAATTTCTAATTGTTGAATTTCTGGTTTCCTGGACTTACACTAATTTAATTTTTTCTACGATAAAAAAATTGAAAATGTGCGACAATAGCACATTTCAGAAACCAATATTCACGTTATTCAACCAATATTCAACGTTTTGACCAAATTCAAAAGTAGGATTTTTCGTCGTTAGATTTTCAGTTTTAGAGTGCAATATTTTGTGGACAGTGACAAACGAAAAACTCATAAAAGGCACTGCTTTTGTACAACACGTTAAATTTTCGGCGTTTTTGACATGGGAATTTTTCACAAAACCTAAAACCAACTTGATTTTCTCTGAAATTTAGAATGGCTCTTTATCCCACTGGCAGGAAAGCTATGTCAAAGTATGCTTTTGAACATACGAAAGCTCCAAGCGGTCAGACTGAAGCGGGGGGGGGGGAGAAATTATTTTCGATTATAATTCGCTTCCTACCCCATCTTTTAATAAAAATATGAAACCCCCATCGTCAGCCATGCCCCCACTTTGATCTCTAACCCCCAAAATAGCTGTCGCCCCTTTTAATAAAAATCTGAAGTGAAATTATTGGTGTGAAAACCCATAGGGGTCGAATAAGTCGGAAAACGGGATTTTTTGGTCTAATGATCCGGAATCCCCCTATATCCCCCAAACCTAGGGGGGGTCAAAATTGAACGCTCTTTCGAATAGGCTAGGTTAGAAGTTCGTAGGATGTAAGCTATAGCCAGAAATCAAACTTTGTCCAAAAATTAAACTTTACATAAATTTTTTTGCGCAAAATTGGATTTATGCAAAAATACTGAATCAAATTGAGACCTGCTCAGTAGCGTAGCCAGGATCGAGTTGAGAGAGGGGCCAAAGTGCCTTTTTGCCCGAAAAATTTTCGAAGTTTGTCTACCGGGGGGGGGGGTGCTACGCGACCCAAATTTATTATCCGAGGGGGGGGCCCAAATCGCTGAGGGGGGGGCCAAAACCGCTGAGGGGGGGGCTTTGGCCCCCCGGGCCCCCCCCCTGGCTACGCCACTGGACCTGCTGCTACCATTGATAGAGCAACTTCTAAGCTACTAAATGCTGAAAAAACTTTGCAAATCGGTTCAGGCTTTGAAAAGCTACATAACTTTTTCTGGAGCTACCAGGACCAGGCTGATTGAAGCGTTACAGCACAAGTACGTTTCAGTACAAATTCCGGGCTATAGCTGCAAAATTTTTCAAAATATGAAGCTAGTTGGGGTTTTTGATTGCGGTAAAAATATTTGTGATGCTTCTTAGCAGGTTTTTCTTTCAATTTAGGCCTCAGGCTTCGGCTTAGTGCTTCGGTTTAGGCTTAGTTTAGGCTGAGGCTTAGTGCTCAGGCTGAGGCTTAGTAGGTTGGTCAGAAAAGGCTTAGTCTTAGTTGCCTGCATCAAATAAAAGGACACTTGCTACTGTGAAATCATAAATAAAGCTGCACTTTTGAACCGGAAAACAGGACATATAGGATAAAAACATAAACATATAATCAAGTGCAGTTGGGGGGGGAAAAATAGTGGACCTATTTTGTGGAGTAGAGCAACTTGAGGGAAGCATTTTTTGTAATAGAACCCCTATCCACAAATTTGGATTTTCTGAGCTATGACCCCTTGAAAATTGCATTTTCAGTGTTTTTGGAAGTGAACGTAGGCCAAAGTTCGAAGCCAAAAATGGCTATAATCTTTGGTTTTGGATAGTTTTGAGTGCGTTATGATGTTTTAAGGCATCGTCTAGGCTTAGTTGGCAGGATTCTCTAGGCTAAGCTGGCAGGATTTTTTCTGAAAATTTCGATTTTTTTATTGCCTAAGCCTGAGCCTAAGCCTAAGCCTGAACCTAAGCCTAAGCCTAAGCCTGGTACTAAGCCTAAGCCTAAGCCCCATACTAAGCCTAAGCCCTAAGCCTAAGCCTAAGCCCAAGCCTAAATTAAGGCCAAGTTTGAATTTAGTCAAAAATTGGACGTTTCTGGTAAATTTGGCCAATTTTTCGGTAGGAACCCAGTCAAATAGCCTTTGTTTTGATTCTAAAAAATTGTAAACAGTAATCTGACACCATTTAGATACGATTAGAACGGAAAAAACAAGGGCTTCGGAAAAAAATGCGAAAACGTCCCTCACTGAGGGTTCAGATTTCGGGGGGTCATATCTCAAAAAATCCAAAAAATGAAATTGGGGTTCTTGAAGCAAAAATGCTTCCCCCAAGGTGCTCTACTAAAAAAAATAGGTCCACTATTTTTCCCCCCCCAACTGCATTTAACCCAACATATAGGATCCTATACCATCCTAATTGCATATAAAATTGTCCGAATACCATATGAAACACATCCGAAGTCTTAGACCGAAAACCCTATAAATGTTTGTGAGCAATGTTTTATGGCATTTTCGGACATTTTTTGTGCTGTTTTAAGGACTTATTTTCTTCCTGTGAAATTGACTGTCAGTGCCAGCTTGCTGTTAAGCATCACTGACGTTTTCAAATCGTATTTATGGTATTCGCTTTCATTAAAAATGGCTACTTATGCCTAATGATGCTTATTTTTCGATGAAAGGGTAATTAATTTATTGTCTACGCGAAAAGAAACAAACTTTTTATATGCACGCTCAATTTAACTTTCACCTCTTTTTATTTTCAGTTGGCAAAATTACGATTTTGTGTACAAATGAGCTAAACATGTTGCTAACAAAGCTGTATTAAATATATTATTATGTGTTACTTTATGACGATTAAATTTAAGGCTGATATTACGACTTTATTGGTCATAATTTTCGACGATTAGCCCTAATATGTCGAAAAACGATGATTTTCGCCAAAAATTGAATTTTTTCAAAAAGGAAATCAACGTTTTTTTGCAAGGAAAGTGTTAAAAATAAACTCAGCGCATGCGAAAACCTATAAAAACGCGTTTTCACGGTGAAAAAATGTCAGTTTGAATTTCTCCGCCCCCCCCCCCCCGCCTCAGTTGCGCCGCTCCAAGCCACCAATCGCAGGTCAAGCCAGTGACTGATACACGAACAAAACAAAGGAAGCGCCTCCTCTAAAAAATAGGAAGAAACTTCAATTATTTACCACCACGATAGTATCAATAAAAATACTATTTAGAGACTAATATTAACCGAAATGCTGTAAATTTTGAGCTAACGGTAAATATAATACGTATGTACGTACACGTGTCTGTATTTCAGTCACGTGATCCCTTTCGCAATCGGTCACGTGCAGCAATCCGAAGTTATGTTGACAACTTCTTCGGTCGTTTTATGGGCAAATGCATTATTTTTTGCGTTGACAAGTTTTGTTTCTGTATGGTTTTCGAAGTCCCCGATTGCTCGCTAGTTTTATTTACCCGGAAGTAAAAATTCGACGTTTAATAATTTTAATTTTTTAATTATAATTTTTATTTTAGTCATAAATTTAGTGTTATTTGATGTGTTGACAATTATTAAATATTTTCCTTCATCTGACTGCTGTCCCCAGTAGCTGCATAGATTATTGTGCAGATATTGTAGATGGATAGATAGATCTTTTCTTTTGCGTATGGTGCAATTTTATCAATGGGCTGTGCAGAAATCACTTAATTTTTTGCTTTTGTTTTTTATGTGGACATGTATATATAGGTGTTTCGTCTGTCAATCTCTTGTTATTTCACTTTTTTTATTTGCTGAGGTTTTGAAACCCTGTCTGTGCCGTCAAATTGTTTATTTTTAATTTCTGTTTTTTGCAGAAAACCGGTCGGTCTTGTAAAAATATAAAAAATTGCAGTAACTAATTCATTATAGACTGGGACCGATGTAAACTTAGCCGTGTGTCTGGTGGTCGACATGACGACATAATTATGAAAATGGCATAATTACCTATAGAAAGGAAGACCAGCAACAGCAACATTCTACTCGTTAACTAAGGGTCTGGTAAAATTCTTTGTAATTTTGCTGGCAGAAGGGACGACCAGTAGTTAATTAATATGTAGTTAGTTATTATATAGTAGCTATGTATTAGTATTAGTATTTTTATTAGTATAGTATTAGGATGTACGTGACTCCGACGGGAGAGACTTGTTATAGTGGTTCAGAAACGTCAGCACAGTATATAATTGAGAATAGAGCACAGTATATAATTGAGAATAGACGCCGAAACGTACGCTTTGCTCAGTTGAATTAAGTTTTCGTCACAGCGTATGTCTTTTCAGGCTTTTATAGCGCCAATGAAATTTGGAAATTATATACAGACCAGCTTCTTTTTGACCCGAGCTGGCTCAAATTTAATAGAATTCTTTGTTTGTGTAGTGTGACCACAGCAAATTCAGCCCCAAATAAAGGCAGTCTTTAGGGAGTGGGGAACGGAAATCTTGACGGCTTTTTTCGCAGTTCTTGATTAGTTGGTTGTTACTAGAGTTCGCAATCGGGTCGGGTTGGTGCGGGTTGGGTCGGGTCGGGTCGGGTCGGGTTGAGATTTTCCAACCCGCGGGTTGTGCGGGTTAGTTCGGGTCAAAAATTTTGGGTATAAATCCTCGAGTTTTCCCTTGAATTTTCTGTTTTGATGATATTTTCAACCTAATGTACCTGCTGCAGAGTGATGTAACAACTTTTCCGAGCTCTTATTTCTTTTTAGCGAAAATTAGCTACTGACGTCCATACATGGGGTCAGTTTGGGGTCTTGGGGGGAGGGGGGGCTTCTCCCGAATTTTTCCAAACTGTAGGGGGGCTTGTCCCGACGTTGTGGGGGCTTGAACCGACAAAAGCGCTATATATTATTTCCAATATTTGCCTAAAAATAGGAAATTACATATTTGCAAAATTCGGATATTGTTAGCAATTTTTTCGCTATTTGCTCATTTATCTGAGGCGATTTTCTACTTTTCGAGCACTTTTTCAGCAACGAGGAGGGGAGCTTGCCCCGATGGGTCAAATCTGAATGGGGCTTGTTTGAAATCTGGGAGGGGCTTGCCCCCGCCAGAACCCCCCATGTACATCTGTGCTGTTGCTTATAAAAACATTTAAATATATAAAAAACTGGAAACAAAAAAGTGACAAAGAAATCTCAAGTGTTTGTATAGCAGCTTTAGTAGAAGTCGGGTCGGGTCGGGTCGGGTCGGGTCGGGTCGGGTCGGGTTAGACACTAGCTCGGGTCGGGTCGGGTCGGGTTATGAAATCTCGACCCGTTGCGAACTCTAGTTGTTACTATTTATGTGAGATAAATTGTGTATAGAACTGATTATTCCTTATTTTTTACATATTAGTATTGATTTGTTTACACAATTTAGCGTGAATTTTGTTTTACTGCTTTAAGACTACCATCCTAGCGCACGTTGTATAGTATATATACGTAGGTACACGTACGTATCTGTAGGTGCTTCCTAATAGAGGTATATGCACACAGCACATGAACATATGAATGTAGGTATCTGGCTTTTGTTTGTAGGGGGCAGAAAATTATTTGTAAGGTATAGAAAGTAATTGTTTCTGCCCTCTATTTTCAACTGTACTTTTCTTTGATTATGTACATTTTTATTGTGATCAATAATTTATGATTAACAGTACGTTTCCCAAAGCTTGACCCAATTTTGGTGTTTTTCTTGTTCATATTCCTAGTTCCTTGTGTGGCTTCAAAAAAGACGTGTATATGTATGAGCGCATGAGTAGATATGGGGCGGATTTCAAAGAGGTAGTTTCACTAAACCATGGTTATTCGTTTCACGTACGTGTTTTACGCGGCGACCTCGGCCGCCGCGTATAATACTATAGTGCAAACGTGGGCATCAAGAGCACACAAATGCGCCTATTCTAGCGTTAAACTGTTGTTAGGTCAGCACATAACACGTTTGTGTGAGCGTGTGTGTACGTACGATCACCTACCTGCTCTCATATGCGTATCTGTCCAGTGCTGACAATTTTTCATGTACAAAACATTTAATTTGACAAAGCCTGTCGCATCTATGTTTCGTGGCATGTTTATCAGCGTGTCGGAAGCAATATATTTTGGATTTGTTCAGAGGTCATGGTAGCCATGTTATGACGCAGTTAAGGAGTCCACAGTATGGAAACCGTTCGCTAAGACACATAGCGTACGCTAACCTAGCCCACATCCGCTGACGAGTGAAGAACCGGCCATGGGCGTGTGCTTTGTTTAGCTGCTGTAAAGTGTGTGTTGCAACTCGCAAATGCGCTGTAACTGCTGCAAAATATACGAAATGCTTACTAATCTATGGCTATTATGTACGGTTTTACAATACAGTGATCAATTTTGAACTTAAATTGTGAACGGTAATAACGTTTCATCTCTTATGTTGGTGTCAAGATTTGAGCAAAACGGACGCTCTATAAGTTTTTCCGATGGGAGACATTTTTGGCTATTACTAGTGACCGTATTGGCTTTAGTTGAACACTGATAGGTAGTTGACAAGTTTTTTTTAAAATATTTTGGCTTCGAAAAATTTTAACAAGTGCCGCGTTTTATATTCGAAGAATATCATCAGCTCCGCAAGCAAGTCGCAACGCAGTCTATATAAAATAAGTTTAACCTTTACTCACAAAACGTGCTTGTATATGATTTGCACATAATTTCATTACGAAACATTGCCTGATTCGTTAAGAATTTCGTAGCTTTTCTAAAACCATGGATTTCGCTCAGTTGATATTTCAGCAGAGCAAACTCTTGCCATGCTAGAGGTTTGAAATACATATGTATTATGTAGATTTTCCGGCCACTGTTCGTGACGAACGGTTAGTCACTTTTCGCGAAGGAAGAAGCTTGGCGTACGCCGACCAAGAGGAAACTTTTTTGCTCAGTACTAGAGCTCGCAATCGGGTCGGGTCGGGTTGAGTGGAGATTTCCCGAGCCGCGGGTTGAACGAGTCAGTTCGGGTCAAAACCTTTGGCTATAAATCCTAGATTTTGACGTTAAATTTCGCCATTTTGACCATTTTCTCAGCTAATGAACTCGTGGCAAAATAACTACTACACTACCTACACAGACTGGAGATTCGCGCAGCGTACACCTACATAACATATCACGGAAATCTAATAACAAAACATTGACAAGAAATAGTGTTTGAAAGTTTGTATAGCAGCTTGACGAGAAGTCGGGTTGGTTCGGGTCGGGTCGGGTTGGAAACTATTACGGGTCGGGTCGAAAAACTTCGACCCGTTGCGAACTCTACTCAGTACAGTACTGTACAAGTACAGTACTGTATACAGTTTATACAGTATACTGTATATACAGTATATACATGTGCTGCATACAATGCAATTGATACGTAGAATTTAGCTTGTGTTTGCTTTTGAGTTAGTCTTAGTCACTCTTGGCATTTTTCATCGGATTATGATTGTAGCTTTTGTAGACTAACTGGATTAACACCTACACTTGAGTTGACATGATAGTTTTTCTTGTCTTTATATGGTTTTTTTATGAATAGTACAGGCTTTGCATTGCTTTGCTAAATTCCCGAATGGTTCTCTTTTTTGTACAATTTTAGCCCGACCAATTCAGCTATTTGAACGCCGGGTTTATAAAAAACAAGGCTGTATATATGTTTATTTCTTTGTTTTTTATGCAGTGTTTTCTGCGTCTACTAAACTTTTTTTGCAGAAGCTTTTGGTTCTTTGTAATTGTAATACAACATATATAATATTTAGTGTACGTAGTATATATATATACATAGATAACATTAATACATATATACTGTGGTATACTGAAACCCTTTTTTCCGAAAAATAAGTCTGGTTTATTGGAACTAATTATTTTTTACACTATTGTTGTATACAATAGGTATTAAACCCGGGAGTTTACGTGGGGGGCTTGGGAAGATCGCCTTTTTCGTGCCAGATATTAGGTTCTCACCGCAACCCAAAGCGTCTGCTTTTTTAAAAGTGTAGCACCTCGCTCCGCAGAATTGCCTAGCTTTGTATCCTTATACATTCCTGCTTTTCCATAGGGGTATTAGGTTCTTCCCCCAGGTTTCCTCAGCTGTTACCCACCGCTGTATACTGTATGGTAATAGAGTATATAAGTAGGTATAGAGTCGTATTAGGTGCCATTGGTCAGCTTTTGTAACGACAACATTTCCTCAGCTAAACCTTTTTTGGCTCAACTCATTTGCACATCTGTACCAATATGCAAAAAAAATCAGGCAGAGGGTTTTCTGTCGGTCAAGATGACTAAATACGTACATAAAGATCAAAGATGTCCTTGAGACCACTAAACATGATGTTCTTATTTTTTATTCCTTATTTAGACGGTTTCTTATCGCGTCTGCGCTTTTGCAGGAAAACTTAATGACTGATGTAATGGCTATATTATGCACTTCCACCCCATTACTCTGTCTTAGCTGTTATCAAAGTTTGCCTGTGCTTTTGTAGCGGTTATTTGCTAGCATGCGGCGTCTTTTGATTGATCTTTACTACAGTGACTCGCCATTTTTTGACCCACAAAATAGTGTTTGGTACCGGTGTCAAGGGCAAAAGTGTCCCCCCAGACACTTGCGTGGTCGAAACTGTCCGGGGGACAGTTTTGCGAGTGACACCGGCCAATATGCATGCAATTGCATTCCTTTGAAGTTTAAAATTGGAATCTCATCTAATGTCATTCCGGAACCTTGGACTAAAGTCCAGTCTATACATGTATATATATATGTAATTAGGGGCGATGGCGGGTTGATAGACTCGGCAAATTCGCTCCCAGGGGTGGGAGGACGGGGTAAAAGGGAAGGTCTCGTCGTATGCAAAACTTTCGGCCAAAATCTCTACAGTGAGAGTATTTTAGCATTTAAACACGCATGTGTACTTGGCACTTTGAAATTCGACATTTTTTATGAAATTTACGCAATTTTTGCCTAAATTCGGCTAAAAAATTGTTAAAATAGTTGCTTTTTGGCCGGAAAAAAGGTGAAAATTGCGTCCGTTTCCGAAGAAGGAGTGTCAAAAATTAGTGCTCAGAAGATCGGCGTGCCACTGCCAACCAAGGGTGGAGGACTGTAGGGGTACCCAAAAGTTTTATGCTGTTTACAATATGGTCCAGTCGGGTCAAAGGACTAATGGACACCCTGACCCTGTTTCATTTGCCCTTTCTTTGGCCCCTTCCCCTTGTACATATGTATGTAGGCAATAGGCATTATTTATGGCCATTCTACATTCTGTATGTTATTTTATGGTTATTTATTACGAAGTTCTCTGATTTGTTTGTACACTTAGTTTTTACAGTTTATTATATATATATATATATATATATATATATATATATATATATATATATATATATATATATATATGTGTGAAGTTAAGCGGTGAGCTTAAACAGGTCCGAGCAAAGA